>VDFB02097507.1:0-15952 GCA_007258455.2 Sequoia sempervirens
CACCCTCGAGACCTCCTTGAAGAGCTGCCTTGAATATTCTGTAGCATTATCATTAATGTCAATCCACCTTTGCCAGTAGACATCATAACTGTCACTGAGACTTGAGGTTTTTTTCCTTTCTTCCTTTTTCCTGCTCAAGATCTTTCTACAAGTTGACCGTCTTCGAGAAGCAGCATCTGACCTCCCCTGTTAGATCTCCACACCATTGCTTCACCGAGCTGCTCCATCGCTTTTGATCTTAGAGTAAGTCCATGTTGTTTACGTTCTATTGATCTTATTGGCACCGGTCAAGCTGCCAACGGTTCGCCTATAGCTTCCTCTTATTGGTTGAACAAATGCCACATGGGATCGCCATATGGTCAAAGGTTATTCCTATAGACTCGCATGTCGGTGAGACACTAGCCATGTCTCCCCGATGCCACAATGCTCCACAACAGTTATCGACATAACTTACCACTATCGACGAGACCTCATAGCGAGCTGCAAGAGTTATACTGATATCGCCTTTGTCATCGCCCAGACTATCAACAAGATATATCACTTTCAGAAAGAGGTCTTGCTGAAAGCACTTGATAGTAGATAGCACTTCAACCAGACTATCGACAAGACTTCATCAGGTCGGCAAGACGTTACAGTGAGCCCTTCATCTTTCTCCCTGAGATCAAACCTTTTGTTTCGGCAAGACTCCCCTCTAGTCGGGAAGACCTCTCATCGAACTTATTCCGCTTCGGCGAGACCACCTTCGGTCGGTGAGACATTACCCCGACCGAGCCTTCTGTCAGCAAGTGCAACTTCTTTCAGCGAGACCTTGCCCTGTCGGCCAAACCTTTCATCGAGCTCAAAACATCACACCGAAGGGAGAATCCTTCGGTGAGACTCCAGCAAGTCGGCCAGACATCACAGCGAGCGACATGAGTCATATCGATATCCCCTTGTGAACAAACGTCGGTGTGACATTATCAAGTCAGCGAGACATCTCCCTGAAGCAAACCCCCTTCGCCGAGACTTCAACCATTCGGCCAACCCTCACGGCGAATACAAATCTTTCTCCCCACTAATGACCCAGCCCGAGCGGTGGCCGACGGGGCTTTTCCCGGGTTAGCAAGACCTTTCATGGAAACCTGGACCGGTGAGCTCATTTCCAAAACCACCGACCCATTTGACGGACCTCACCTGCATTCGGTGAGACCCCAAAATCATCACTTTGCAGAGGCATTTCAGTTTGGCTGAGACTTCCCAGAGTCAGCAGACATCAGTCGATGACACCTCCTTAGCGAGACCGAGACCATCATCTTTCGGCAAGACCTTATGCCGAAGGCAATCCCCGTCGTGGAGACTTTATGTAGTCGGAGAGACATCATCCCGAAGTAAATCATTCCCTCCGACGCCACCCTTGAGAACAATTGTCGATGAGACATCCCAAGCGGAGAGAGATATAAAACTTCCACAACAATCAAGAATGTCTTGTGACCGAGTTAAACAATTGCCATTGCTAGTTGGCAGAGGCAATAGGAGGTCTCAACGACTTTCTTCTTTGAGGATTTTTATGCCAAATTCGAATGAGACATGCCTTCTAACATACTTCCTTGAGAAATATCATCAGGTGTATGATTTAATCCTGCACAACAATGTCCCCATTTGGCCTTCATGAACACTTGAAACATAGATTGCCCTGCCTAATTGAGCTTGTAGGTGAAAATCAGGTAACATTTCTGGCAACCTCAGCTAGATGTTTGCCTGCTAAACATGCAAACCAGTAGCCTAGACTTGTCCATTGGGCATGGAGTCACTTGATAACTCAGAGGTTGACTTAAAACATCAGCTTTATTCATGGCTCAAACACATTTGTAACTCAAGAACCAGATCACTTAAACATTTATGAAAACAGGAAACTACCAAAGTGAAACTATTTACTGTGCTGGAACAACACTTAGGGAATGAAACAACAACTAAACTAAAGTGCAGAAGCACTTATTGAAAGCATAAAACCTAACATAATATGTATAATGATAAATCATACCTCAAAACAACATTTGAGGTGAATCCCATTAACTGGGATTGGTAAATTTTCTCCATCCATGTTTGTTAATTGGAATGCATTATGCTTCTTGTATTCAGTAACAACAAAAGGGCCTGCCCAGAAATGGTCAAATTTTGTATGTTTACCTGGACCACTCTTTAGCACATCCCACTTGAGAACAATATCGCCTTCCTTGAAAAATTTGGTTGTAGCCTTCTTATCAAATATTTTCTTTGTTGGATTGATGATACTCCAAAGTTTTCATTGGTTTATCTCTTGATTCTTTGAGCTCCTTGAGCTCTGCATATCTCATGGACATTGGGTCTTGTTCTTCATACATCTCCAACTGGTGAACAATGTCTAGAGCTGGAAGCTCTACAGATAGAGGCAACCTAGCCTCTTTACCATAAATGAGTACATATGGAGAATTACCGACTGATCTCTTGGGGGTTATTCTATCTGCCCAAAGTCGCAATTCCAGTAGTAATTCATTACTTAAAGTGCGAATTCTCTTAGCGAGGTCCTCTCTTAATGATTACGATCAGATTTTTTATTTGTACTTCGGCTAATCCATTACCTACTTGAGGGTAATAATTGGAGAAGTATTCGATGAATTCATGTTTAACAACAATCTGTGACTCTTAACCCAAGCAAAACAGGAATTATAAAGAATAATTAGGTCATAGACTCCAATCACGGTGATTATATCTTCTTGATGTTGTGTACCTTGGTAGTTTGTTTGGGGTATACTATGTCATGAATTTTGAAGGGTACCTTGGTAGTTTGTTTTGGGTACACCTTGTTGTTGTGGATTTTGTTGAAGGGTACCTTGGTAGTTCATTTGGGGCACACCTTGTTGTTGTGGATTTTGAAGGGTACTTTACTAGTGTGTTTGTGGCACACCTTGTTGTTATGGATTTTGTTGAAGGGTACCTTGATAGTTCATTTGGGGTACACCTTATTGTTGTGGATTTTGAAGGGTACCTTGGTAGTTCATTTTGGGTACACCTTGCTGTTGTGGATTTTGAGGGGTACCTTGGTAGTTCATTTGGGGTGCACCTTCTTGTTGTGGATTTTATGGAAGGGTACCTTGGTAGGTCATTTGGGGTGCACCTTGTTGTTGTGGATTTTGTTGAAGGGTACCTTGGTAGTTCATTTACGGTATGTATTGTTTTTGTGAATTTTATTGAAGGGTACCTTGGTAGTTCATTTGGGGTACACCTTGTTGTTGTGGATTTTGTTGAAGGATACCTTGGTAATTCATTTGGGGTATTCCTTGATGTTGTGAATTTTGTTGAAGGGTACCTTGGTAGTTCATTTGGGGTACGCCTTATTGTGGATTTTGTTGAAAGGTACCTTGGTAGTTCATTTGGGGTACACCCTATTGTTGTGAATTTTATTGACGGGTACCTTGATAGTTCATTTGGGGTACACCTTGTTGCTGTGGATTTTGTTGTGATTACCCTTGTTGATATTGTATGTTATTTGAAGGGTCAATATATGATGTGTATTGTGGCATGTATTGTCCCTATGATGGGAAGTTACCTTGTTGGTCCACTATTAGAAGGATTCCCATGTTTTGCATAGTGTTGTGGCATGTTTTGAGTTGAGTTTCCTTGATATTGTTGTGCCACTATTGCTTTCTCAATTCATGATAGTTTCCTAAACAATGGGTTATCCATAGATTGTGTTTTAGGTTGATCATTGTTTTGTGAGAGAAAGGGTGGTATGTTGGGATCCGACATTAGTTTTGGTACTTGTCTAACTACTGTTTGATCTCCTAGTGGAATAAGATTTGGATCCTTAAGAATGTCCACATTAAAGTCTATGGGTAGTTTGGCACCACTTTGTGCTAGTGTAAGGAAATACGAGTTTACATTCTTCCCAAGCATTTTTTCCATAAGATTTTTCATTTTAGGATCTTGGGAGTACTCTAAGAGTTTTTCATCAGTAAGTTCCTCATCACTATCATATTCTTCTATGATCATGTCCTTGGGATTTGGAAGTTGATTTTGACTATCAATCATGTTTTGGTGTCTGAGTACTTCCTCATTACTAGGTGGTTGATTTTGTGTTGCTTTGAATGTGGGTTCTCTTTGAGGAGTTGTTAGGTCATTTGGGTTGTAACCCCATGATTGAGGTTCCTTATTAGTGGTGTTTTTCATGGGTGCACTTGAACTAATCTTGTTGGCTTGCATCCTTTTCTTGTGTTGAGATCTCATGTTTGTCATACACAAGTTCAAAAACCTTGGGAAATTTTGTGATCACTAATTATGAAATGGAATGGTGTTTTATTTTTGGGACTTTTTTGTTTAAAAATAATGATGTATGAAAATGATATGTGAAAGCCTCTTGGTCAAAGGTGTTGATGGTTTGTTATGGATTGTTTGGTACTCAAGACTCTAAAGTATGAGTGATTTTGGTGGATGTTTTTGATATGATGCTATTTTTTGGGACACAAAGTGTATATAAGACTTGGACTGATATTTTGCTTTGTTTTGGAGGATATGTTGATACTCTACTTGAACTAGCCTTGAGGTTACAAGAAAAGGTTGATGCTAATATCCTAGAAAATGAGAGCAAGAGGATAATCCAAGTTGTTTGTGTTTGATTTGTGTCTTAAAACTAGGTTGATGTTTTGATTTGCAAATGGATATAGAAAGATGGCTGATATGAATTGTTGCAGGTTTGATTGTTTATGTGTCAAATGATGATGGATTAACCATTTTAGGATCAATTTTTGATTTGAACCAGAAAATAGGATAGTAGTGGTCTATATTAGGACAATAGCGACAATCTTAAGGATAATAGCAGTTGGAACATAGGATGACAACGGTCAAACTTTGAGCAATAGCGGTCTCTATTTCAATTTGTGACTGGTAATAGAGAAGAGAATATTGGAAATTTTGATAGAAGTGATAGTTTCTAGGACAATAGCGGTTGATTTGTTAGGATGACTATGATAGGTTTATCAAGAGTGGTCTTTGTTTTAATTTTTCTGACTGGTGAACAAGTGAGCATAATAGCAATCATTTTGACGAAAGCGGAAATGTTTATGACAACAATGGTCAAATATTAGGACAACATCGGTCAAAATGTAGTACAATAGAAAAAAATTCAGGACAAAAGTAGTAGGAATGTCAATAGTGACCTTATTTGTAGATTTTCTAGTTTTGTTTAACAGTAGTTTGTTGGACAAGTCTGCAATTTTGAGATGTTTGGTTGATTTGATTGTTTTGAGAATTTTGTCTGAGATTTGGCAAGTGATAAAGCACATCAATAAAAGTGTATAAAACTAACTGTAATATTTTGATGATAAGGGGACAAAATCAACCCATGTTTAAACCAATAACAACATCAAAACATATCAAGCAATATTATCCCTAAGGTCAAATTGGACAATGGTGACACTTTCAGGCCCACAACTCAAAAGTTCCTTTGAAGTAAGGGTAGGGACACCCAAAGGGATGCATACACTTAAGTATTTCAAGAATGGATAGATAGGGGCCTCCTATAATGGAAGGATAACCCAAATCACCCTCTCCTCGAAAAGCTACAAGTATCTTATACTAAGCTGGGGATTTTGTCTCAATTCAAGGGAGTTCATATAGTGAGTAAAGTTCTTTAGAGTACAATGCATATCTCTTGCATTGAACCATGTTTCTAGGTAGAATATCTCAATCAAAAGGTTGGTAAAACTAATTCAAAGCTCTTAGTCACTGGTCAAGGGATTGATATCTGGTGAGTGCATAGTAAGCCACTTAAGAATTCAACCACTCCTACTAGGGGCACTTATACACAAAGGTACCTTCCCATTTTGAATGGAACTACACGGCTGAAGCTAATACCAATTAAATCTTGAATTTCACTGAAATCATTTATATAGCAGCTTGAGGGAAATTCTGCTTTAGGTCACCTTCAAGTTATCCTTTTGGGATATGTCTCTTAGGTAGGCCCGATCTAAAGGTAATGCTTGAAAAGAAATGATTGCAAAACCCAAAGTGATTTTTGTCACCCAAGATCATCAAAAGACACAAGGGGAGAGGATACACACTTGGTTTTCCAAGCACAATGAACATGGTATACAATTCATAGTAGTTTCTTTTTAAGCCCAAAATTTGAAGTGTGTAAAGATGCTAATTCGATTTTTAGGTACACCAAATTCAAAGTGTTTGAGACTTCAAGAAAGATATATCAATTTGCAAATAAAAAATGATTTGTTCAATTTTATAACACCAAATTGAATATTTCTAGTTGCATTGTTCATCTTAGTAGTGTCAACAAATGAAACTACATTTGTTTTAACGTCAAAATGAAAACATTCAACTTTAGGAGCACTAAAAAAAATGCATGATATTTCCTTGTTCAATTTAATAAGCGCCAATTGAAATGTGATATTTGCTTGTTCATTTTTAAAAGCACCAATTGAAATGTGAGAGTTTCTTGTTTAGTTTTAAAAGCACCAATTGAAATGTGAGAGTTGCTTGTTCAGTTTTAAAAGTACCAATTGAAATGTGAGAGTTGTAGGTTCAATTTTATGAGCACCAATTGAAATGTGTCTTAACTACAAGATGCTTTAAAATTGAAATGGCCTTGGACCATTCGCCAACTATGCAATAAAACTGTTAGTTGTTCTCATGAAAAAATGTGCCATAATCCTACAAGGGCTACACCAACAATGTTAGAAGCTTCCCAAACACAACAAACAACTAATTGTTAGAGTTAGGAAAATTGAAAAATCAGAAAAAAACTTGCACATTGGAACAAAATTAAAATAGAACAATAGTGGATCTATTTAGTATAGTAGAAGAATTCTTCTTTGGAACAAAAATGACCAAATCAGATGATAGTGGTCAAGAAAAGTACAATCGGGGACCTGTTTAGGACAATAGTGACCCTATAAAAGTCAAGTTATGTTAGAAACCTACAAAATAAAATAGACAATAGTAATTAAAATGACAATAGAGAGCCTGTTTAGTATGATAGCAGCCATATTTAGTACGACCACGGTAAAACCGTGTAAACAACTATGTGAAAATTTTGGAACTTCTGTGTTTCAATTATCAATAGCGTTTCAGAACTTGTAATTGTTCACAAAAAATTGTTAAATGATTAGTGTTAAGGACCGAGGTCCCACTAGGCATGCCAATTAATGTAAGGGGGAAATCATAAGGAAAATGAGCAACGAATTAAACTAAATTCAATTCGAAATAAGATTAAATTCCAAACCCATACTCATGAAATGCGAAATGTAAACATGAATTCAACCTAATAAGAAACTAATAAACTTAAATGAATCCAAAACAAAACAAGTCTTACCATACCATGTCCAAGTTGTATTCGTATTGATAGATGTTGGATTATTTGTTATCAATACAAATCCTCCATTGGTTGTTTGCAAAAGCTTCAAAGTGTATTAATGGTGAACTAGAATAAGATGACAATAACTCTTAGTATGCTCAAGAATTACTTGCTTAGTGCTTCACTATGAAAATTCTAGATGATTTGTGAGAAGGTAGAAGATTGTTTTATAGATTTCCTATTTCAAGATGAACAATCAAGATTCAGTAGTAAAAGATCATGATCAATGCTTGAGAATCGTTGAGAGGAAATAGATTGGCCAGTTAGCTTCTTTGATTGATCTAATTAAGTATTTTAATTGCATAATAAGAGGAATTAGATTGCATAATCTGGGGGATTGAAGAATTCAAATTGAGTAGTTAGTGGGATTGAGGAATTAGGTTGAGTGGTTAGTGGGATTGAAGAATATATGAGTTAGTCAACCAATTAGAGTGAGAAATTAGTGGTAATGATTTAATCAATCACAAAAATGGGCGAGGATAATTAATTAATTGAATAACTAATTAATATTAGAGATGAACATGCAAGTCATGCTTGACTTTAAGAAATAAAGATGCATTTGTTTGTTGACTATGTTGAATTTATTTCAAATAATTAATTTAATTATTTAGGTTTAGAAAGGGGAAAGTGATTTAATTAAATTATTAAATGATAGCAAATTAATTGAATTAGATGAATAGGAATATTAGTGACATGATTAAATATTTGATATTTATTTAATTAATCATGAGGAATAAAGTTAAATTAGTGATGAAATAATCAAATAATTAAAGATTATTCAATTAATAGAGGAAAATAGGGTTAATTAGTGAAAATGATGTTAAATACAATTAGATTACTAAGAATGATGCCGATAATGAAAAAAATTCATTCAAGATGTGCAATATGCGTTAAGTCATTTTTACACATCTATAGAAACAATGATAACAATGTTAATGGTACATGTTGCACTTGCAGAACAACATGCACACAATTTTTATGTGAATAAATGACACAATGACAAATAAAATAAGAAAAATTCACTTGTGCATAAGAAATATGGCACAATGAAAGACTAATTCTCTTTGGATAAATACACCATGACAAACATACAAGAGAGGGGATGCCACCAATGACGATTGGTTATAAACCCATGATTACATTCTATCACAACACCACACAAGGATAGGATGAGGGAATCATCAAAATAAAATCCACATCCATACAAACTTAACTACTCTAAACACAAGGGAAAAACTTCACAAGATGTTTCCTAACTAGGAGGGAAAAACTCATTGATTGAAATGATGACGAGTCTCTTCCAAACAACCATATGATTTCTAAGATAAGGAGATACCATAAATACTCAAAGATAACACATATGGATATTCTCTAAACATCCCTAGACTCCTAAGACCATGGGAAACAACTTTTATTGACAATGTTTCCCCATACAAGGCCCCAAAATACCTAATACCAATGAAGCAAACCAAAAGTGTCACATCTTGGGACACTAGCATCCAATTGGGACACTAGTGCCGAATTATAGTTTCCTTTAGGGGAACATCTATCCTTTAAAGTCACCTGAGTCCTTTCTAGGTGCGAGTGTCCCTAGCAAACCTCTAGTTGTTAGCGTCCTTGTAGGGGAACTAGTGACCTAGTAAGTGAGCTTCCCCTGACCAAGGAAGGAGCTCCAAGACCCCCCAAGAACTAAGGAAACACTTAAATTCATATTTGACACTTTGAGAACTCATCAAGCTCAAGACATGACTTTGGTTCAAATTGAGAGTTTGATTTCCTCGATCGTAGGACAACACTAACAAATGGAGGAGAAGATGGGGAGGAGTGAAATCACCTCCCTGATACTCCTAACTCTTGCACTAAGCAAGAAACCACTAAGAAAAGATATATTTTTTTAGATTTTACAAGACCTCACAAGAGGCTACCAAGGTGCCCTAAACGACACCAAACATAAGGAAGAGAGGTCCAAAATGCTCCTAAGTTCATTTTACCAATACATTGCATAAGCATAAACATATATAAAGTGAGCTTATTTGATTCTAACACCAATTCATGTAACTGCCAATTAGTTCACTATCCATTATCCATGGATTACAATCCATCTTAGTAAGAGAGGTCCAAAATAACATAATATTACAATTACATCAAATAGGACTTAAATATCCTTTACATATGCAATTTTCATCAATGAATCAAATGAAAGAAAACATGAAATACTTTATAATACATGAAGTTGTATTTGACTCCACCACAATTCTCTAATCCCCAATAGTGGTTTTCATGCCACCTAAACTCATAGAATCAAAAGGATCCACTCCCATGATACTAAGAGATAGTAAAATGGGCCACAAGAATAAATCTCACACCAAACACATTGGGAGAGGGCTTACACACACATCATACATGAATAATACACTCAACATAGAAATAA
Organism: Sequoia sempervirens; assembly: GCA_007258455.2. NCBI lineage: Eukaryota > Viridiplantae > Streptophyta > Pinopsida > Cupressales > Cupressaceae > Sequoia > Sequoia sempervirens. The sequence goes on from VDFB02097507.1 coordinate 9,813, forward strand.
TATAAATCACTTATCCATTACCACAAGATGGATCAAATACAAGTATTGTCAAATACAAGTCCTCATTTGGTACAACCACAAATGATATATCAAAAAACTATCATTGGGAAAAATCACCAATTTCACATCACAAAACCACATTGGGAAAACTCACCAATATCACATCATATAATCATCATGGGATAACTCACCACTAAGATACCATAAGGATCATCATTGGGATGAATCACCAATGAGGGATCACAAACATAGAAGACATTAAGGTAAGATGCTAGATAACTAGTATGGATTGTCACCATAGTGTTCACTAGTATGAAGCATGCAAAATATAGTACCTCTCTCATAAATACAAGAGTTTTGACCTTACAAGACCTAACCTTCCTAAGTTGGCATGTCTTCCCAAACATCATTAGCCTTTACAAGTACTCAAAGCATGAGAGGGGTATCAATTATCTTAGTTAATTGATTACCCATGTTTCATTAATTATCACTTGATCAAATGAATCCTCACCTGTGATCAACCTAATTCCCACTTTGGGTCAGGGATACATTGGGGGCCAATCCCATACCTTCTTTAGTACCTTATTCTTAGGCTCTTCACACTCACTAATGAGTGTGGCATGTAAAATAATACAAAAAATTCATTTTGATCCAAATTTCCTAACTATTTCAATAATTCACGAAATACACTTTGTTCAAACATTCAAATTCATCATATTTAATGGAAACCTTCAAATTTTCTTAATATTTATATTCAAAACTAGAAAATTTCTTCAAAAATTATTTTCCAATTTCAAAAATCAAAAAAAACTCTTTGGCTCTAATATGCCCAACAACACTTTTAAGGTCAAATCCATTTTGTAACCTAAAAAGGGCATTATAACCACATAATTTAGAAAATTCCAAAATTCCTAAAACAATTTCTACATGTAAATTTTCCAAGTGAAATGTATTGGGAGGTTTTACACTCCCTAATCCTACTCAACATTTAAAATTGAAAATAAATTAGTACTTGACCTTACAAGACCTAACCTTCCTAAGTTGGCATGTCTTCCCAAACATCATTAGCCTTTACAAGTACTCAAAGCATGAGAGGGGTATCAATTATCTTAGTTAATTGATTACCCATGTTTCATTAATTATCACTTGATCAAATGAATCCTCACCTGTGATCAACCTAATTCCCACTTTGGGTCAGGGATACATTGGGGGCCAATCCCATACCTTCTTTAGTACCTTATTCTTAGGCTCTTCACACTCACTAATGAGTGTGGCATGTAAAATAATACAAAAAATTCATTTTGATCCAAATTTCCTAACTATTTCAATATTTCATGAATTACACCTTTGTTCAAACATTAAAATTCATCATATTTCCCTGGAAACCTTCAATTTTTCTTAATATTTAACATACCAAAAACTAGAAAATTTCTCAAGTCTTTGTTAAAATTTATTCAAAAATTTATTTTTTTAATTTCAAAAATCTATAAAAACTCTTTCATTGTAAATATGCCCAACACTGCACTTTTAAGGTTAATCCACATTTTACGTTTTTCCTAAAAAAATGGGCATTATAACCACATAATTTAGAAAATTCCAAAAGAATTCCTAAAACAATTTCTACATGTAAATTTTCCAAGTGAAATTTATTGGGAGGTTTTAACACTCCCCTAATCCTACTCCAACATTTAAAATTGAAAATAAATTAGAGAAATACCTTAATTTTTTCCAAAAACCAAATTGGAGAACACTTCAAGCACACCCAACATTTCAAATTAAAAATAAATTAAAGAAATACCTTAATTCTTTCCAAAAACCAAATTGGAGAATACTTCAAGCACACCTAACAAATCCATGAATCCAACCACAATCACATTCCCCTTCCCATTCCTATCATATTATATCCAATCTCATCCAATTTTTCTCACAAATGTATTCCCAATTCCATTTCCAAATTTTGGTAAGAAGAGGGTTTTGAGAGCCCATTTTCCCCAAAACAAAGAATTAGTAAAATGCTAAGTCCTTTTTCCCTTTTAATTCATCTCTTTTCCTACTATTTTCAAATTTTTATTTATTTTAAATTCTAAAAATTCCATTTAACAAATAAAACAATTTACCTTCATTCATTTGCAATAATTTAACAATACAATTAGATCAAATATAAATACACATTCCCACCCCAAGGATTTTCTGAAATTAATTAACTTAACTATATTTTCCCATTTTTTTATGAAAATAACCCTTAGACATGAAAACAATCTTTTAACTCACCAAACATTTCTTTATGTTCAAAAATGGAAATTTAAACTATCATTTAGATATTTTACCTTAATTTGATTTCATGATTAAAATATGATTAAATCATGCAATATGTAACTCATTAAATATTTTTACAAAAAAGCGTGAAATCAAGAAGTCATTTAAATTAATAATACACTACCATTTCACAACACAAAGGGATTTCATAATAATTTCTAACTCAAATTTGTGTTAATACTAGTCAAATATGACACATACCATACTTGATTTGAATACAATCAAGAAATAGATAGGGAGGCCCAATGTGATGTCTCTGAATTAATCACCATTGGGGAATAACTCAGAATGTAGCCAAGTTGAGAAACAACTATGTACTTGTAACCACTCAATGTATGTCAAGGTTACCTACTCAATGTACATATAGTTGAAGCATAACATAATGACCGAACAGGGTTTAATATCATAAAGCATAAAATAACATCCATACATCTATCATATAAATCATTCCTTGAATATAAATAACCATATTCATATTTAATCATAGTATATATCATGCATATCACTGAAATAAAGCATAATGATAAACCAAGCATATAAATATATAAAATTCCAACAATCGACATGTTGAGGAACCTCATCTTGAACATGTGGTGGTTCATACACACCATTTAGAACAAGAATAGCAACCACAAAAAAAATCACAAGAAAACGGTGAAGCTGAAATAATGATCCTGTAACTACAAGTTGCAAATGGCAAGGGCGACACACTTGCCCTCTTTTCTCATGTGTATTTTTCTATTGTGATGAATGTGCAATAACATATGTATAATTTTAATTGGTAATCTTATTTTCAGAATTGGATTCACATACATAAGTTAATATTACAACTTTGTTTCACCTCATTTTCCTTTAAGTGTTGAAGGTTTTTTTACTATAGTGGGAGCTTTAGGTTTTGTGGTATATTTCAGATTTGTGAAGAGGATTGTATACCATGGCTTATACCTCTTGCTAGAATATTGAGAACTTCAATTGAATGGTCTATGAGATGTGGAAATTATAGATGGAGGACTTCCTTGAAGAGAGAGATTAATGGTTTCTAGTTGCACAAGAAAGTAAACTAGTTGTAATGTTTGATGAAAATTAGAATAAGTTAGGCAAGAAGGCACATGGAACCATTTGGTTTTTTGTTACGAATTCCATCCTTTTGAATGTCTCCACATAAGACACCTCATACAATTTGTGGAAAAGGATATGTGATATATATCAAATTAAAAGTTTTTCTAACAATTTGTATATCAAAAGTTGATTATATTCTTTAAAAATAAAAGATTATGACTATTGTAGAACATTTAAATGCTTTTAATTTGATTATAAGTTAGCTTGCATTAGTTGATGTTAAATTAGAAGATGAAGATAAATGTATCTTGTTTCTTTGTTCTTTTCCTAATTCTTTGGAAAATCTAATTATTTCCATAAGTAATGGTAATGTAGAGCCAAGGATGAGCACCATTATTTCCATACTACAATTTTAGAGGAGATGAGGATAAAGTCTATGAATATTGGCTCCCAAGATGTCTTGCATGTGTGAGGTAGATCTAAAGAGAAAGGGCCTAAAGGGGATAAAAAGAGGGATAATTCTACAAGATGTTCTAAAATCCCCAGAAAGAGCAAAGTAAAGTGTTGGAATTATGGAAAAATAGGGCATGTGAAGGTGTGTAGGAACAAGAAAAAGGGTAAAAGCAAGAAGTTGGGTCCACGAAGAGGGGAAATTTTGACCAAAAAATGCCACACAAAACACATACCCATTTTCAAAAAATTGGGTACTCGCTTAGGAATAGGCTCCTGAGCCTAAATACAAATGGGTACCTTTTATGCTTCGAGTACCCACTAAAAAATGGGTATGCATTCATAATGAGTATGCATTATGAAATGGGTACCTATTTTGAAAAGGTATTTATTTAAAAAAAATGACTATCACCTCATTTTCACTTGCAAACTTTCTGAGGTGATAGAGAGCAATGAAGGAAAATGGGTACACATTTTTGAAGCACTATTACCCCTAAATTGCAGTTGCCACCTCCTCCCTTCGACATATTTCACCTCAACGACCTCCAAGTTGTTTTTTCTATATTTTTTGCTTTATATTTGACATTTTTTGTTTGCAATTATGGTTTAGGGTTTGTTTATTTTATTTTTAATTAGGTTGTTCATTCTATAGTTTTTAAATTCTATTTGCAAATAAATTCATCAAAATAAATTAAAAACCCTAAATCCTAAACTGTAAACCAAAAAATCTATACCTAAAAACTAAAACCCTAAACCGTAAACCACAAAATCTAGACCTAGAAACTAAGACCCTAAACTATAAACCATAAACCATAAACCATAAAACTTAGACCTAAAAACTAAAACCCTAAACCCTAAACCACAAAACCTGAACCTAAAAACTAAAACCCTAAACCCTAAACCACAAAACCTAAACCTAAAATCTAAAACCCTAAACCCTAAACCCTAAAATTGATCATTTTCAAGGATAAAATTAAATTCAAAATTCTTTACCATTTTATCCTATTTTTTTAATTTTAGGCTTTCCTTTCATATTATTCTCAACCCAAGTTTCCTTCCACCATATTGTAGCATGGAATTTCAACTTTATCTTTGCAAAATCCATTTTTGTAGGGTAATAAATATCCTCAAATTCTTGAAATATTCTTCAATATAGATCACTAAGAAAATCATTTAATTCTTTAGGGTCTCTAGACTAGACCAAGATAATTATCTCAATCTATTCCATTTTTCTAACCAATTCTAGTGAGGGATGCTATCACTCATCCTTTCCTATATTTATCTTCAATAATAATTTTATCACCTAAAGGACTTGCTTATGTTCATCATCACTATCATCTTCAATCTATGGTTCATAATACCTCTCCTTATATCCTCTTCTACCATGTCCAACTAAATATAGACATTAAACCAATTTCATAGTTTAAGTGGTTCACAAATTTATTTCTAGTAACATAATTATGGCCTTTATGGATATCCAAGTATAGATAAATGTTTCAAACTTGATGTGAATTGGTTCAATTTTTGTTGGTTAGTCCACACAAAAATTAAACTTCACGATAATATTCCTTCATTAGAAACTTTCAAGCAACTAATATCAAACTTTTCTAGAAACTTTTTATTATATAAACTAATGTAGTTAAGGTCAAAGGCCCTCCAATTAGGGATTATCCAACTAGAAATTTCAAATCTATTTTTTTTTTAAAGATGCAATAATTTAATTAGTAGAAATATCATGTATGTAGAGAACATTTTTTAATATTATTTATTAAATTCACATAAGAGCTAGAGGTCCTACATATTGAACTAGGAATTGACCTTTAGTCACAAGCTAGATCTTAATATAGATTGAACTTAATGCATATCTTCTATTTTCACCCTTCTCATCAACATAATATTTTTATATCTCCGTCTTCTTCCTCTAAGTTTCCTAGAATGTTTCCTCTTTCAAATTGTTTAATATTAGATAGGTCCATTTTTACTCTATTGGACTACTTACCTTCTCAAGTCTAATTTTGTTTATACTCAAATCATATTAGACATCTTTATATATAAAATATATAGAATAAATTATGGTGATCTATAACACATTAAACACCTATAATAGATTATTATGATAAGGATGGACACCAACTCAAACTTAAATTGTTTTTCTCATTGGGTAACCTTGGGATTTACCTATATTATCTAGTTTTAGTGTGTAAATTCACTAGTAACATGCACAACATTATCATTTTTACATATTTTAAGATAGGTTTCTCCAATGTTATGTGGTTCCATACATTACCCCTCTTAGGACCTATAATTAAGTAGGT
>VDFB02097509.1:0-19538 GCA_007258455.2 Sequoia sempervirens
TTGCCATTCCTTCTTTTAAATAGACTTGGCTTTGCATTCACCCCAAACTTTATATCCAAACTTTATATCCCATTCCATGTTTTAATTAAAATTAAGAATATTGTCATATTCTTTCCATAGGATATTAGCAAAGAAATCAAAGAAGACTAGCCATTCAAAACAGCATTCCCTGAACCAATATTAATGTCTATAATACTCTATGAAGTAATAATGACTTTGTTACTATCAGATAGACAAATGTAATTCCACATTTATTGAGTAAACGTGACTATATCTCCAAAATATGTAATCTTTCATTAAAATAGTAAGAACTGCAAAATCATAACTTACAAACCCATTCGGAATTTTTTTTTTAAAATATCAAAACCACCTTTTTCTTTTCTTCTGGTGGATGATGCTAACAAAAAGTGTCTTTTACCTTCGAAAGAGATTACTCGTAAATTTATAGTATTCCAAAACTCGTCAAAAGTAAGACTTCTCTTAGGCTTGTCATTGTCATTGACCTCAAATTTAGAAAGTATGAACTTTGCAAATGTCATTGTGTTTACAAAGTGAAATCTTTAAAAACACTATCTTATTTGTATCTAAAGACTATATATATTATTTAAATCGAAAATTTGATATGAATATTTCTCCAGGTTAATGATTCGCTACCAGAATTTCTTTAATGCAAATTAGAATTTGATTATAATGTTGACTTGCAAAATTCAACTGGTAAGATCGTTTCTAACTTTGACATTTTTATTTCTCGTATAAGTGAAATCTTCTTTGATAAAATGTTCTCAGAAGATCAAAAAATTTCTCATACGAAATACAAGGATAAAGTGATGCCGATCATTTATATGAGATGGCATAAACGTATCGATTTAACACTGGGGCAGATCAATTGGAGGAGGAGGAAGAAACTCCGATTTCCCCGGACCGTCCTCCACAATGAACGCCATGCCAAAGCCAAATTCTGAATGAGATTCGAAATGGCAGTGCATCAACCAAACTCCTGACACAGGAGAAAAAACAATAAATCTACCTTACTTGCGACCCAGATACAATCTACAATTATAGATTAAAGAGAAATGTATAGAAATCTCAGAGGTGCCTCACCTGGATTGTTAGCTGTAAATCTAATGGCTGTCCATCCGCCAGGAGGAATTCCCACGGTGTTCAACATCTGCGGATCTACCAGGTTGAAGTTGGCAGGATCCTTTTGGGGGTTATAGTTACCAAATCCCTGCCCCACGACATAAAAATCATGGCCGTGAAGGTGTATAGGATGATTCTCTATGGTAAGAATGGCGGTATTCTGAAACACTATCTGCACATTGGAATTGAATTTCAGAACCTTAACTTTAGTCCCCAGCTGGGACTCCCAAATACTCCGCGGGAGTGGCCGATCCTGTTGAGTATAATTAAATTCCAGGGGAGGAGTGTCTGGGAAATCTTTTGTGAAAACTCCGTCGATGCCATAGTAGTAAGCCTGTAAAATAGCTATATCCGGTGTGAGGAATGAAATGTTACTGAAGCTTCCAACCGCTCTACTGCCGTCCAACTCTGCGCAGGAGTTCTTTGGGCAGCTGACAAGTCCATAGCCCTCTGTTATGAGCATTTCCTTGTCCACAGTCTGTGGAACAGAGGACTGTCGGCTTCTGAGGCGGGTGCTGAATTCGAATGCAGTTTGGGTATCATTGTGCGGTGGAAGGGCCGGCATTTCGGGCGGCTCGGAATCGCTGCTGCTGTGTCCTTCGTATTGTAAGATAGCGGTGGTTGTGGTATTTACGAAAGAAGCATGTCGAGGCTGGCTAATGTATACGCGGGTGGCGATGTAGTAACGCCCAGAGCGTTCGGGAGTGGTTAGAAGCAAATCCATTGTTTGACCCGCCTGTATGACCACTAGTCCTGTGGTATATGGTTTTGTATACGATGCATCCATCGCCACAACGGTGAGTTTGTGTTGTGCAATCTCGAAGAAGAATGCATGATTCATGGCAGCGTTCACAATCCTCATCAGGTACGTTTTCCCTCTACTAACCATAACCCGAGAAGTATCTGCATTCACTGATTTTTTAGTGGTTAATATTTTAGTTGAAATTGAGGATTCAAAATTTGATTAATAGATGTGATATTTTTACAAAATTTTATTTAGTTATAAAGTAAAATATTCAAGATAATATTTTATATTTAATTAGATCATATGTACCTAAATTTTATGAGTTATAACAGAAGTTGAAATTAATTTGTTAATAATGTTAGATATTTATTGATTATTTTAAAGTCATATTGTTAAATTACTATCATTGGTTTTATTTATAATCTAATGGTTGGATTTGTATTTCATGGGTTAAATGTATCCATGGAACTCCATCTGGGACATCAAGTTCGAAATAATATTTATATTGTTGAAGATTTATAATCTAATGGTTGGGATTAAATTTTGTGAGTCAAAATGTACCCAGAAAACTTGAATGCTCATGGGGCTTGAAATTGCATTTGGACCACATAGACATTCAATCTTTGTGGATACATTTTGGCTCATGAAATCCATGGGTTAAATGTACCTATGAAACTCCATTTCTCATCAAGCTCAAAATTGTATTTAGATTGTTGAAGATTTATAATTAATGCCTAGGGTTAAATTTTGTGAGGCAAGACATACCAACAAAACTATAATGTTCATGGGGCTTGAAATTGCATTTGTACTAGTGGGCATTGAATCATTATGGATACATTTTGGTTCAAAAAATAGAACCAAAACCATTAGATTATAAATAAGATTAATTATGGTGAAAAATAATTCAAGGATGATTTAAAATATTAAATGTTTGGTTTTAAATATTAAAGAATTAAGGAATTATAAACATGAACACCACATCTTAAACTATTCAATCATTGTCATAGTTATATTCTTATTTTTTCATAGGAATTTAACTTGTTTAAAAAAAAAAGATTCATCGTGATAATTAATTTATTTTCCTATTTTCTTATCAAGATTTGTCAAGATTTTTACAAATTTCAAATGATTTTAAAAAATCCTCAGTAAAATTAATATTGTGATATTGCTATCAGGAGTTTACAGTCAAACTCATTGACCCTTGCTCATGAGTAGTGGTTCTTACTATTCATGAGCAAGGGTCAATGAGTTTGACTCCTAAACTACACGATTGAATCTTATAGCAATATCACAATTTGACATACTTTGAAAAGTACCTCCTACTTATCAAAATTAATATTGTTTAAAGAAAGAAAAAAGAACTTTTAGAAATTATAAAAAATAAAAATAAATATTCAGCAAGATTTTATATATTTTGTAGAAGGGTTTCTTAAAGTTATCAATGGTCCTTTCCTCCTCATAATTATCAGGTAATCTAATATTTTCTCATGTGTTTTCATTTCGGTTTAATGCGACAAACCATTTGCAGAGCATGCATACAAATCCCCTGGCTGGCCGTTGATGGTGTTTGCATCCGATTCCAAAGGCGCTGCTTCTCTTCGAAATGCATCGGCTATCACATTTTCCACATTACCATTCCACCATTCCCCTAATTTTAGATGATAAAAATAAACTGTTAGATCTGGGTAATTATCACGCAAACCGTAAACGCAATCTAACCAAGCATGGAAAAGTAATCCTCTGTCTACCTAAGATCATAGGAAACTCAGCATCGGGTTTAAGGAAAGGATAAGGCTTTCCAATCCGGGGGTAAATGACTAAAGCTCCGTGAATCGTAGCTCTAAGAAACGAGATATGCGCGTGCCACCATAGCGTCCCTTCCTGTTCTGCAATGGTAAAATTGTAGGTGAAAGCATTCCCAGGAGTAATGGGGCACTGCGTAATGTAGGCTGGCCCATCAGCCCAGCACGATCTCAATTGTCTTACACCGTGCCTGCAAAAGCCCATAAACAATCACACCTACACATCTTGAAATCAGCTATCCTCTGACTAATCTTCTCTGCTTTAAATTTAATATCATACCCAAAGAAGGAATTTTTTCTCCTTACCAATGAACTGTAACATTATAGGGGCCATTGTTCTGCACTTGGACAACAACGTTGTCACCTTCATGAGCATATATAGTAGGGCCTGGAAACTGTCCATTCACCGTCACAATTTCTTGTTCTTTGCACAGTCGAGTCACCTTCTGAGTTCCGATCTGCAATAAACATAACAATTCTAATGGTCAGCTGTTACATTCAACTGGTGCCTAAGTTTGAATAGATTCGACCATGGAAAAAAAATTCTCACAGTGAATTTGTGCTGAACAGGCGCCGTGGAGGCCGCCCGGGGTTTGAGAGTGATAAGAATCAGACATAAAAGCCAAGTTAGCTTGACAATACTGGTGCGCATAGAAGCTCCAGAATTGCAGTGGAACTCATCGACGCTCTCTCTCATTTCCTGTAATTTTACTGCTTCAAACATCTTCCACTGGCCAAATATATAATCAGGTCACCTCTTCAACACCTACAAAATTCCAAATACCAAGCATCTTCTATTAAATGAAGATTCGACGTGCAAGCTCGCTACTCTGTGTTTCTTTTTTTCTTTCCTTTTATGGCAGTTCCCTCTTTTCATTGTCCGCCAATCGTTTTATTCACATTCTGTCCTATTTGTAGCATTTGTCTCATTCAATGAGAGAATCTATCCGTAACAAACAATGTGGGAGGCATTTCTCTTATATTTAATTGGTTGAGGGAATATTTAAGTCGCAGTCATATAATGATAATGGATCATTCAGACAAATTTCAATTAAGACTAGAGATATAATCGAGTTGGCACTGGGTACAGATTATATATAATATTTATTTTATTTTATTTTTTTGTATTGAGGAAATGCATTACTGTGCAACTACCCCAGCTCGAAAAAACAAGTCAAGTATACTCTGGTAAAAAAAAACTCCCTTTTATGCTGGGAGAGATGTTGGAGTACTTTCAGTATAGTTAAATAAGGAAAAATATTGCTCACATAGTATATATTTCCCTCTTTATTGAACAAAGTAGGTGTATGTGATAATTTAAAATGTGTATATGAAAAAATATAGGTTAACATAAAAATTTCTTTATGTCAATTTTTTTATATTTTGGTATTTAGAAAATAACGTAAAATAAATTTGTAGAAGATTATATAAAGAGAAATATTATAATGTTGAAATTTGTATATTCATATTAATTTTGATTTAGCTTTGGGTTCATTTTGATGAGATGATTTAATACAATTACACATTAACAAAGGGAACCACTTTTTGTTGAAGTTGGGCTCATTCTTCAATTGATGGCCTCTTCTCATTTAAAGTATTTCTCATACATTTTATTCTACATTCTTCATGCAAAAAGATACTCCCATATTGAACTCATTTACCATTGCAATGCATGCCCATAGGTAAAACCATAGTAGTGAGTTCCAAACTTGAGACATTACCTTTTTCAAGTCAAATGAGGAAAAAGTTCATATTACCTTCATTCAAAGGTGAGTTGTAAATCACCTTTGAATGATTATGGTGCTTCATTTGTAGGTGTATTTCCTTTTATTTATTTTTATCATGGAAATGGCATACCTTTGTTTGAAGGTCCTAGAAATGGCCTCCCCCCTTAGGCTTTACACTTTCCTTAGAATTTTGAATTTCAAACCTTTGGTTCAACCGTCAAATGGAATCAACTGGACAAGATATTTTTGAGGATTATAGCATTCAAAATAACTTTCCAACTAGTATAATTTTGAATATATTTATTTTATATTTCCTAATGAAGCTAGGTTTTCCAAAAATTTCAAGTTCTTTATTCCACACACATAGAAAAATGGTAAAATACATTATTATATATATATATATATGCACTAGGTATTGATGTTTTTATTTCAACAAAAAAAATAATTAATTTGAATTCATAGAAAAAATTATGTGTTACCAAAGTAACCTATATCTAAATTACAGTTAATCCCAATTCAAATATTTATAAAAGAAAAAATATGCAATAATAAGTTATAGAAAAGTATCTATACACTAGATATTGGTGTTAGGAATCTATGGTGCTTACATGAATTACATTGTTGACCAAATGAGGTTTTCTCTAATGGGTCCCTTTTCCAATAAATCTAGTACTTGTTTACTCACCTCTTCATTTTTTGAAAGGCTTAATCTATCAAATAGCCTTGTTAAGGTTAATCTATAAAATAAATCCTAGTCTTGTGGAGTTTTGGATTACCATAAAATTATGAGAAACCTCTTTGGAATGAAAAGTACAGTTCTTGGTAGTGTCATTAAAAGAAGAAAAGGAAATAATAATTTTAAAATTTTCTAAAATTTTGAGAATGGGTTTTTGAGTCATGCTTTTTTAGCTCCAACTAATCTAAGGGCAATCCAAAATTTTGCAGATATATTCATGCCTACTCATAACAAATTTGGAACTACTTTTTTCTAGATTGATAATAACAAGGTCATTATTACTTATTTAAATCTTAAAGGCATTAATCTTGGCTTTGGGAATGTTGTATTGGATGGTTTGATATACTTTAGTAAGAATACAATATCATTTCATTTCCTTGTTAATACATTACAAAATAATAGGCCTATATTCTTAATTTTAATATATAAATGGTCATAGTATAAAGTGTGGGGTGATTGTAAAGCCAAATATTTTTTAAAAATTAAAGAAAAAAAAATCTAACTATAGATTAGAAAGGTTAGAAAACATTTTTTCTCCCAAACCTAAACAATATTTTAAGAGGAATTGGGATTTATAGTGAAGGAATAAGATAATGGGGCATTGGGGGTGTCCTGATACAAGAATAGCTAATAGATGAGGTGAATAAGAGTGGGGAGGGGTTTGAGTGTACAACAATGCAATAATAAAGAGAGGGAAACTTAACACGTGGTTGGGAAGCTAGAAGGTTTTCATGGAAGAGCATAGTTGGAGAATTCAACTAAAACTCAAAAAATTATAGTGCCTCATTTGAGGAAGAATCAATATAGGGATAAGAAGAGATGGGAGTGGTTGGAGGATTGAATCATGCCTTATATATCACATTTGAATCAATTCTACAGATGATTTGAGAAGAAATTTTTTGATAGATGGTAAGAGTGCATACTTGGAATGGTGTGATGGTGATCATTGAGGTTTTGGTATTTATGATAATTAACATGGAAGAGATCATTAGATTGAGGTGACTACATGATCAATAGTTATTGTAGAGTTCATTTCAAGATAATGTGAGTAATTTATTGTTGATGGATAGAAAGGTAAAAGGTGAGGAACGAAAGGGGAAGATGATGGTTTAAAAAATAAGGTAGGTGATGAGTGGGGATTGAGGCTCATACACTATATTTAGGAGTTTAAAGGCTTCTTGGTAGAAATAAACAACCAAGTAATCTAGTGAACTGCTTACTAAAGGTGAGAGTAACAGAATCATCCAATGAGGTTTGTATTTGGTAAATATTATAAGAGGTAGAAATAGATATGAGTTAGAAAGTTAAGAGATAGCTTGGTAAATTTGTCATCTCTAAATATATAAATTTTTCATAGTTTGATACAAATTTTGAAGAAATATTTTCTATAAAATAAATATCATGACAGTATAAATTGGGTTTTTCAATGACATTGTTTGGTCAAATTTTATTAGTCTTAAAGATTATTTATTTCATATTATTTCCAATAGAGATCCTATAGAATAGGATACAAGATAAGATGGTGTCTTATGTCCAAAGAAAAATAGTTTTTCTTTTTCCTTCTCTAAATTTATATTTTGTATCTTATGTCTATTGTCTAAGAAGAGCCTTATAGGAGAATATATATTTATAGATAAAAATGGATATCAAATCAATAAGAAGAGAGAACATCCTTTCAGATAAAATTTAATAGATACTATAAGGGTATGTGCAGGATCATGATGGGCCAAAAAGTGGCAATATGATGGGTATGTGGTTGACGACTTTTTTTTAACCCAAAATTGATGAAACGAAAAGGGTTTTTAAAAGAGATTCTCAGCTTTCCACCAATATAAATTATGCTTTAATTTTAATTTAATAAGTAATTATTATTCATTTTCTATTTGAATTATGACTAAAGTCCTAATTGATAGGTGATTGAAAAACATCTATAGCTTTCAAATGGTATCACATTTTTTGAATCCAAAACATGCGTCACATTCTATGCTTCAGCATACTATAGCATTAAAAAAAAAGAAAAATTAATTTCATTGAAGTTTTGACCAATTTTAAGGTGGTGAATCATACACGTTTTATATTTTTTAAAAGTTGTAATAAAAAATTCATAATTAATTGTTTACTTGGAAAAAATTACAAAAAAAAATGCATCAGATCAGACATGAGTCCTCTACTTATATCTAAAATATTATAAAAAAATATTATCATTTTATTTTGGTTAGGGTGGTCAAAAAGACACCTACTTCTTATTTTTTCCCTAAAATTTAAGTACTACTGCATTGAAATTTCAAATTTTTACCAAATAGTGTTTTTTTAAAAAACAAACCTAGTAGTTTAGAAACTACATTCAATTTCCTATAGAATATATTCTTACATATTTTTGAAATAATATAGAACTTATTCAAATTTCTACATCAAGTTTCCTAATTGTTGTTTTTCTAATTATTTTGCCACTTAAGTGCATGTTTTTTCCATGATGATCTTGCACATACCCATAAAGTTTAGATTTTCTATGACTTAAACTATTATTTTAATGAAGTATTGTTGTGAAATTTTTGAGATAAATTAAATTATTATTGTCAAGTAATCATGTGTACCCAAGGACCTTTGAGGACTTCCAAGAGGAAGTCCACTTTTTTGTGATTCTATTCACTCCATGAATCCTTGATGATATCATGTGTTTGATTGGGAAATTGGATCTAAATCCTAAATCACATCTTTCCCCATTAGAGGAGGATTAAAAATGATCTCAAATCCATTTGACAACAAATACTAATAGGAAGAATCAAAATGGTGGATCAAGGTTCTAATTCTTGTGTTATATGTTTATGTGAATGATGTGATGGATTTTTGGTTGCTAATGTAGTGTAGGAAAATGCATACCCTTGTATTTTCACACTTGTTTGGTCCCACCTTGCTTTATTTATCCTTATTTATGTCTGAATTCGTCCTATTTTGCATCCACAAACCTAATAAAATATATCTTTTTATGGCCAATCCTCACAAAGATCAAAGTATAAATGATAGTTTAATGATTTTGGTTGTCTTTGATTTTTGGACTAGGACTAATAAGAAACCTAGGGCATATTTTTCCTCCAAAGGTCTTGGGACCCTCTTTTTAAAAGACCCTTAAAATGCACCCTTTTTGGAGTTTGTGCCCTAAGTTTGAAGCCTCAGGACTAAGACACCACCTAGGAAATCTTAGTCCCCCTCAAGTTATTTTTAGGATTTAATTTCAAATCTTGGTGGGATTTAGCCTCCTTTAATTAATGATTTCATATGTTAGGTTGTGGTGTAATTTAAGGATATTAAGCATGGATAAGTATAAATAAAAGGTTCCTTCATTCATTTTCACCTAAAACTTTTGTGAAAGAATTTATAATAGCATTCAAGAGCAATTCATCAAGCATTTGGAGCCATAATCAAGATTCAAGCATCATGTCAAAGATATTCTTGCATCATGTGTGTTTTTGAGCTAACATTTGTGATGTAAGGTTTTGATTCAAGCAAGCAATTCAAGTCAAGATTTATCAATTATTCATTCAATTCAAAATCTACATCCAAGTTAGCCACTTCATAAAAGTTTTGCAGTTTTCATAACAAGGGTTTAGTGAGTTGCAACATAGCACTTTGTTCATTCATCATTTCCCTTCATTATTCCATTTCATTATGAGGTTTAATTATCAACAAGGAGTTTCAACAAGGAAAACCACCATTTACAAAAAATCAACAATTTTTTCTTCTCTTGTGTGTTTGTATTTGTAGATTTAGGTTGAATGCTTGAGGATCATTTGAAGCAAAAAGTTGCAAAGTTGCATTGCAAAGTTTTCATCTTCATAGAAAGTCACCTATAGGCTAGATCTACAAGTTTCAGGACTTGAGATCTTAGAAGAAGGAAGTGTAGACCTTGGACCTTAGGATCACATTCTAAAATTGTAGAAATTTAGATTGGGACTAAGAAGAAAGTAAGGGCATCTTAGTCCTCTTAAGGGTATTTTGCAAATATTCTTTCAGATTTTATTTCGACATCCAAAGATTTCATTTTTTCCACAAAAAATAACAGCAAGACTAAGAAGACATAAGGGTGGCTTAGTCCTCCCTAGCATATTTTGACAACTTTTTTTCATTTCTAGAATCCTTATCACATCTCCAAACTTCCTAGGTACATACATCCTAACTTAATGTTACTTAATTTTTTCATTTTCACTCATTATTTGGCTTGCATTACTAGGTTTTGTGAGTTGAATATCAAGTTTTCTTTTCCAAGACTTTGCTTGATGGTGAACCCTTCAAAGCCTAAAGAATCTTCCTAGGTCTCCCTTGCTGAGAATTGACTCACCTTTGTGTTGATTGTCAATCCAATTTAGGATCCTAGGTTTCTTTGAATGAACCATCCAACAATAGAAAAGGGAAAATCAAGTATTAGGGATTCCTTTCTTGCATTGCAATCCCCTTTTCCTTCCCTTCCTTTTCCCCAATGGCTCATTTTGGTGAACACGATGTTTTGGACATTCATTCTCTGATTTGGATTTCATTAAGGCCCTAGATCTAGGTTGCATTCATTCTTGCATTGCATCTTGCATTAGTGAAAGTGCACATAGGTTGCATTTTTTCTTTCTTGCATCATTTTATCTCATTTAAAAATTGAAAAGTGCATTGTCAGTTATCCTAATTGCATTCAGAAACATTTTTATTGCATTCAAAATTAAAAATAATTGCAATTCAACCTTGTATTCAATTACTTGTCACAAGTCACTTTTTCTTACATTCATCAGGTCCCTAAGTAGGCGACCTAGAAACACTATTATCAATCCAGATTTTGTTATTTTTCTAAGAAAACCTTTACTAGGACTAAAATTCCCTTACTGGCATCTTAGTCCCTCTGTGGGTTTTTGGCCCAGAATCCTGTTTGGGTTGTTTACATTTTGTTCCAGCTTCTGGAACCACCAAGTTTTACTAGCAGGACCAAGATGCCCTTGTTGGCATCTTAGTCCCTATGGATTTTGAAATTGCAGTTTTCATGATTTAAATCTACTTTTCTAATCTTCTACTTGCTACTTTTAGTTTTCTATTACAGTATGTGGAATTACTGCCATTCCAATTTCTTTCATTTTAAGTGTATTTTGAAATCATTCCAATTACAAGTATCAATAGATCTAAAAATGCTCACATTCCTAGAACT
The DNA here is from genome assembly GCA_007258455.2 of Sequoia sempervirens. Taxonomy (NCBI): domain Eukaryota; kingdom Viridiplantae; phylum Streptophyta; class Pinopsida; order Cupressales; family Cupressaceae; genus Sequoia; species Sequoia sempervirens. Next base: position 11,330 of record VDFB02097509.1, read on the forward strand.
TTGCACAATATGGATAAAAGTACTTTTCACTTATGCATATATAATGTTTGCATTCATAAAGATTGGCATAAGTTTGATAAAGGTTCTTTTCATTTTTGGATACACCTTGTTTGCATTTTTTAAGTCTTGCATACATTAGATAAAATTACTTTCCATCTTTGGATATACATTGTTTATGTTTTTGAAGCATAACATAAGATGGTTAGTAGTACTTCTCATTTTTGGTCAAACAATATTAGTATGCTACCTTTCTAAGCATGCTAAGAAAAATTTCATGCCTCATACCTATGACAACACTTTAGTGAAAGAGAATACAATGGTAAATAATCATGACAATCAAATTTTATCTTCCACTTATATCTCTCCTATTTATGATGAAGATACTTTGGTGATAGAAGATCAAACCAATGAGAGTTATGAGATTCCTACTTTTCTATCTTCCCCTACCTCTCCTACTAGGGAAGGAATCATTAGCTACAAGGATGAGATCATTGAAATATCCCCTAATACTACTCTACCTATTTCTCCTCTTTTTGAGAATGATTTGAGACAAGATAAATAGTACTATCCAACCATTGATGAGTCCCCCACTTGTGATGATATTATTTTAGAAGAACCAAAAAACAAATATCATGAATATATAGTTTTTAGCTCTCCCAACAACTCTACTCATACGGAAGATATCATTATGGAAGAAAATGAAAAAAATGACACATGCCTTTTAAATAATCTTGATGAGGCTTTATTCAATGAAGATGATGAAAAGACTTTAGACTACCCTTCACTAAGAGATCATAAAAATCCTTCTGCGGTTGTGCACATTAGATATCCCTTGAAGTACTCTCCTCAGGCTAAACTCATCATTTATCCACCCTCGCAAAAACCACAAGTTCAAAACAAACTCGTCCTTATCCTCAAACCACCTAAGAACAATGTTTCACAACAATCGAGTTTCAACATCGTTGCTCATACATATAACACTAGGACTAATACGCAACCAATAAAAACACCTTTAACATCCCTCCCATTTCCTAATCCTATCATACCTAACCCTATCTTACTAGCTCCTCCTTGTGGAAAGGAGTATGATCTTGTCAAACAACTAAAGAATACTCCTACTAAGATATCATTGTGGGACCTTATTCAAGCCTCCCCTCACTATCATAACATGGTTTAAAATTCCTTACAACAAGTTCCTATCCATTCTAATGCACAACCAAATGACATAGCAACCATGATTTAAGGACTAAATGTTGACATTGTTTTCCACCAAAGTGAACTCCCCCCTTTGGATGTGTAAAAACAAAATGAAGCATTCATAATAATAGCTATCCACAAGATGGTAGGGACTAAGTGTACCATTGTTGACAATGGCTCAACTTTTAATGTGTATAGTGTACAACCCTTTTGGATAAACTTCACATAGACAGGTTATAAATTCAACTTGATTCCTTATCAATTCAAGGATTTGACAACATAGGAAAGCAATCGCTTGGAGTGATCACTTTACCTATTATAGTTGGAAAGGCTACCTTGAAAACTCCTATTCATGTTATTCCTCATGAGATTTCATATAACCTTCTTTTGGGAAGACCTTGGATTCATGAGATGCATGTTGTTCCTTCAAATCTTCATCACATAATGAAGTATGTTTACAATAATAAGGTGTACAAAGTGGAAATTGATCCTGAGCCTGAAAGTTTCTTACAAGTAAAAAAAGGAGCACCAAGTCCTCTAAAAGAATTAATTCCAACCTTGAAGATAAAACTCCTAACAACTACACAATAGAAGATTGAAACAACATCAAAATTGTTGGAAGATGACAGTTCGTTAGATTTCACATCTTCATTCATAGAAGAATACAAAATCAACAACAATAGTGAAGAAAAAAAGGTTAAAAACTAATGTCAACACAAAAAGAGCTTACACAAGGTGAATCTTCAACATGCAACAATTACACAACTGATTTTGACACAAATAATTATGATCCGCCACCGGATCCAAAAGAGATGGAGAATCTATATGGAAAGGTTATGAAATGATGAAACAACTTGGTTATAGTGGAATAGGATGTGATACTCAAGAAAAAAGTATCTATGTCCCTATAGAGCCTTACATGAAAGAAAATACTAGTGGTCTTGGTTATTGTCCTTCGAAATAAATAAACAAGCCTTCGCTCAATATCAACACTATTACAAAAGATTCATCTAATCCAACTTTAACCATAGTGCATCTTGAATTAATAGACACTATTCGTCTTTATTTTTATCTTTTTATCATTAGATAGTTTCTTCTCTATCTCAGTCATAAATCATCTCAATCAGCTATTATCTCAATTACTACCAAGGAGATTTTTGTGCATATCATAGGTTCATGGTCATCCATAACACTAATGAATGTAAGGCTTTAAGTGATCAAATTCAAAATATTAAGGAGTGTCATGCTCTTCCTTGTGTTTAAGCACCTAATTCCTCTAATTGATACTAATTCTTACACGAGCATGTTTCTCATCAATCATTTCAGCTCATCCTTTTCTTGCACTAAGTGGGGGAAAGGGGTTAGGTATCCTTGTGCTTGTATGTCACTTGTTGCCTCCTTTGTCTAGTTAACCACCTTTCATGTAGATATAAGAGCAAGCTTGGGATGTGGGCGACATGTCTTAAGTTGGCTCAAGTGTGACATACTTATTCTTGATGTAGTTCAATTCAGAAACATATGACTTGGCATAGGGATTTTTGAACAAGCTCTCATGTCTTCTTCTACTTTAAAGAAATTTCTCACCGTAATTATGTTAGCAACTACTTTAAAGTGGGAGCATACATCAACACTCATGTTTCATTATGCAATTTTCTTTCTTCTTGTGATGCATCCTTTTCTTGGTGGTGTCAGTGGGTTTGGTTTCCTTCAAGAGTGTGATATTTCTTTGACTTTTCCTCTCTTGGAGGCATTAGGCATGATGTTCCCTAAGAAGATACCTTACATGAACTAAGGAAATCCCTTTGAACATCCCTCTTCCTTGTTACATTCCATTTTTGCACCTTATTAAAGTCATGCAGGTATGGCTTTGATATGGTCCCTTGGGGCTCACCTAGTGGACAACTAGCTTCACTAGGCCTTGTGAGCATGTATTTAATTTTTGTACCTTATTAAATTCATGGAGGTATGGCTTTGATATGGTTCATTGGGGCTCACCTAGTGAAAAAATAGTTTCACTAGCCCTTGTGAGCATGCATTTTCTTTTTATCCTTATCATAGTCATGGGGGTATGACTTTGATATGGATCTCTCAAGGCTCGCCTAGTAGAAAACTAACTTCACTAGCCCTTGCAAGCATGTATTTTGTTTGCATAGTGGATATCGTGTTCCAGTTGTAAACTCTTCTTTGAAAAATAGCCTAGACTCGGTCCATAGCACATTGGACAACTATTTGAAGCTTGATCTGTTGCATTTTCCTTTTCTTTATTTTTTTAATTTTCTTATCTTTGATGGTGTATTGCTAGCTATCAAGTTATGGTTTCATATATCATCTGCAAGTGTGTTCCTTTGTGCCTATGTTTGTTTTTCATGGGATCTTAATCATGGGAGCTTGGCCACCCTCTTGGTTATTGTCATCCTATCTTACTAGCATTCATAAATTTGAACCCATCTTGATTGTGTGGTTGGATACTTTAGTTTTAGTTTGAAGCAAGTTCATCCTCTCACTAAATTGGGGGCTAAATGTAGTGTGGGAAAATGCATACCCTTCCATTTTCACACTTGTTTGGGCCCATGTTGCATCATAGTTTCTATATTTCGACATCTGAGAGTCTTTCATATTATATTTCGACATCTGAAGTTTCTATGTTTTCCCTAAAAAATAGTAGAGGGACTTGGAAGATGGTAAGGGCATCTTAGTCCTACCCAACATATTTTGACAAAAAAATTGCATTTCTAGAGTCCTTATCATATCTTCAAACTTCCCAAATACATATATCCTAACTTGTTATTATTTAATTTTATCATTTGCACTCATTATTTGGCTTGCATTACTAGGTTTTGTGAGTTGAATATCAAGTTGTCTTTTCCAAGCCTTTGCTTGGTGGTGAACCCTTTGAATCCTAAGGAATCTTCCTAGGTCTCCCTTGTTGAGAATTGACTCACCTTTGTGTTGATAGTAAATCCAATTTGGGATCATAGATTTCCTTGAGTGAACCATCCAACAATAGAAAAGGGAAAATCAAGGATTAGGGATTCATTTCTTGCATTATGAGTCCCTTTCTTCACCAAATCATTTCCGCAATGGTTTAGCTAATTGAATAATTTTTTGTATGATGCAAATGAACTAACTATGTAAACTATGAAAATGTAACAATCTGTTATGATTTTTGAGAAACTAGATGTGGAAAAACTATTTTAAATTCTAGAAATGAGAAGGGAATACACAAATTCACCTAGTATATAAATTTGATCTTGATATTTATATTTTATGGTGCCATGTGCCATGGATTTTCCTCCATTTTTATTAGATCTAAAAATTTTGGCTTCAAGACATTAGTCTATAGCTTCTATCCTCTAAGTGTTTTCAAAACTTTGTCTATTACTGAGAAAATGGAGATTCTATGACTTGTCGACTTGTAGGGTTTTGATGCATGAATGAATGAGTAGCCCTGAATCTTCCTCCAACTCACTTCAATTATATAACTTGCAAACATAAGAGTAGAGGAATGGTTGTGCCATATATGGGATTGCCTAAGTCAAGCCCCATGTTGGTATTTCTACCTCCCACAATTGAGAATTACAAAGAGATTGTATCCTCGGTTGGATAGAGGATAATTGATAAATAAGTAATGAATTAAGAACCTTGCTACAACCTCACACTAAATCTCATATCCTTGATGGATTGAAGCAACACTCATCACCTTCAAGGATCTATTTTTTCTTTTCCTTGGACTGAGATGCTCTTTTCACCTAAAAAGGGTTAGTATACATAAACAAATACATGTAAACATGTAAACATAAACTCACATAACACATGAAACAAATTCTTGAATAATGAAATGCTTGCAATAATCTTGATACTTCTGCTCTCTTTACTACTTGAATGCTTAATTTTTCCCCAATATACTTCTCAATTATTTCCCAAATTTCTAGGAATCTTGCTAGGATTATGTTTTATATGTTCAAAATTATTCTAATTTCTTTAAAATCAAATGTTGATAGTCGGACAACTAAAATTTAAAATTCAAATATAAATTATTAAATTTGACACATTCAAATTTAGAGCCAAAAATGTTGCTCTAAGATGTCATGCCATAGAATAGAGGATCTAAGAGTTGAGGGAAAAAATAGTAAATGCATAATTAGGTCCAAGCACAAAAGTGGAAGGTAAAACTAATGTAAAATTGTCAAGGGTGAAATTTTTGATGTCGCGATCATGTTTCTTGTTGAATATGCCTTATGCTTCTATGATTAGACATTATATGAGAGTTATCATATCCAATGTTTCATATTCAATCTATGTCCCTTTGATGTTATATCATGAATCATACTAGATATTTTAACATGTACTTATTATTTGGACATTATTTATAGGATCTTTATTGATGACAGTGGTGGTATGTAAGGATCATGATGCAGGGTGCAGATCATGATGGGCCAAAAAGTGCAATATTATGGGTATTTGTAGGGTATGTGGTTGAGCAGATTGTTTGTATCCACAATTGATGAAACTGGAAAAGGGTTTTAGAGGATATTCTCAACCACCAATATAAATTATGCTTTAATTTGAATTTCAAATTCTTCTTATTATTTATTTCTATTAGAATTATGACTAAAGTCCCTGGACGATAGGCTGATTGAAAAACATCTATAACTTGCAAGCAAACAAGATCATATATTTTTGAATCTGAAACATGGCCACATTGTCTGCTTCACATACTATAGGATTAAAAAAAAAAAAAATAAATTTCCATGAAGTTTGACCAAGCTAGGTGGTTAGACATACGAGTTTTATATTTTTAAAAGTTGTAATAAAAAATTCATAATTAATTATTTACTTGGAAAAAAATTACAAAAAAATATGCATCACATCTAGACATGAGTCCTCTACTTATATATAAAATATTATAAAAAAATATTATCATTTTATTATGGTTAGGGTGGTCAGACAAACAACTACTTATTTTTTCCCTGAAATTTAAGTACTACTGCATTGAAATTTCAAATTTTCACCAAATAGCTTTTATTTATTTTTAAATAAACCTAGTTGTTTAGAAACTACATTCAATTTTCTACAAATTATATTCTTACATAGTTTTGAAATAATATAGATAACTTATTCAAATTTTTATGTCAAGTTGCCTAACACTGACTTTTCTGAATTTTTTGCCACTTAAGGGCATGTTTTTTCCACGATGATCCTACACATGCCCAACAATTATTTTCTATGTATAGATGTTACTCAAGATTATACTCTTATTGTTTTTTTATTATTATGGATATTGCTAGATGATGGATTTTTATTATTGAGTAGATTAATTTTTCAATTGATTTCATTAAGTGGTTATGAGAGTAGATATTTTTTATGGTGGTTATTAGATTTAAATAATTTTTATCTAATTTCCTAGTTGATTATTAACTTTTAAAAGTTATTTTTAATTTATGATAGTTTCTTTGGATATTATTATTTATGTGATGTATTGACACATTTTGTTAAGTGAACAGGTGAATTATTCCAATGGTAGATGGGGTCACATAGCTACTTTCATTTTTTATCCATGTGAAATTGTTGACCTTACCTCATATGGAGAAATAAGGTCATGAGATATAATGTTGTGAAACATTTTTTAATGTGTTGTGTGATCTTGTGTATAGTGAAAAATTATTTTATTTTTTTACTGGCTTGTCTCTTGGTGATTTTTCTCTTTTTCCTTTTTATTTATGAAGCTCTTTATGTAATTTAAATTTTTTTTTAATAGTTCTAAATTGTACCTAGGTGATAGATATATGGGTTAGGGGTTATTTTAGCTAAGGGAATACTTTTATTAGTGTTTAAATCCCTCTTAAATTTCTCATTTATTAAAAGTAGCAAAAATTGGATTTGGTAGGGTGTTTTAGTTCCTTAAGATAGGTAGTTTCTTTTCCCCTTTCTATTTTTTCTTTCTCCTTGAGAGGAGAATGATTTTTTCCTCTTTGACGGTTCTTTAATTTTTATTAGGATTTTCATTACGTAGAATCAAATTTTAGGTTGAGGAAGGAAGAGATTAAAAGGAAAGAGAAAGAAAAGATGGAAGAGAGTGCTTATAGAGTCTTCATCAAATTGGATATAAAATCTCATGGTAACATCTAATCATCTTTTTAGGAACATTTGTTAAGTAATGAATATTATATTGGGATTTAAAAACTATGATTCTTAAGAAAGATAAATTTGTCTCTTGTAATATTTTAAAGTTTTAAGAACTAGGGATATCTTGCGACTAGAGTTTCGATTTATATTGAATGCTATTATGCTTGAATTTTTGAAAAATACAAAAGAAGTATGATAGTCATCAAACTTGAAAAGATCTAGGGATTCTAAAAGTGAAATTCAATATAGGTTTTTGGTTTGTAAGTGAAAATATGTTTTCTTGCTAGATGATTGAAAACTAAAGAGTATACAACTTTCATTATGATACCATTACATATATATAGGGAGTAAATAATTTTTGGGATTTTTATTTATATTAATAAGGAATTACATGAAGGTTATTAAATAAAATGATTATTTTTTCAACTGTACAAGATACAATTGGAAGCATTAGATCTTTACTGAGAAAAAAGTGATTACAATTTAAAACAATCTTGATAAACTAGCTAAGTAGACTAATCCAATTTTGGGGAGATACATTCCCATTAGCATTGAGTTTGAAGAATAAAATATTTTTTTGTGGATTGAAATATTACAACTAATCTATACAATAGTCTATAACTTGACTAGGATTTCTTGCTTTAAACTTCACTTAAACCTTCACAAAAATTTACATAGAAAAACAAATTGCATATACACCTAAAAATTAAGGTATTTAAATGAATAGAATTATAAATAGAAATTAAAATATATATAAATATTTATCTTAACTCAAAAATATTATCCATAAATAAGTATAAATATAAAATCTTATATAAATTATTTTTGAAGAATTTATTAATAAAATAAATAAGTATTTTAAATTATAAATAAATAATAATCATCT
>VDFB02097511.1:0-79232 GCA_007258455.2 Sequoia sempervirens
AAAGTGATTTACAACTATGTACAAGTTACTATAAGTTCTCACTTGAACATGTATACATGTACAAGTGAACTTAAAAATCATGGATATAATCTAACTCAAACATTCTGGTTCAGCCCACTCTTCGATAACCTGTAAATTTTTTTGATGATCATCACTATCTAGTCTCCATTTTTTTCAGCCACGCACATGTGGAATTGCATGAAGATGTAGGGCGGTAGCAATTATTAGGTGACTATATTAATATACCTTGTTATCAAGTTGATAGTCAACAAAATGAATCCCATGTTGAATGACTTTGACTTGTTTTAGATATATCCCTTGCACTACAACACAACCTGCATGGTAAAGATGAAATTGAGGTAAGACATGTGAATGTGTACAACATTTTCGTGCTCAAGGTTTGTACAATATATATTTAATGTTTTTAATATAATGTGAACATGTGGACACAATGTATATATATAATTTTAAGTCCAAACTCACTTGTGGGAAATAATATTCCATCACTTGTTTTAGGTTGTCTTAGCTTATTCCTCTCTTCTGTGCAACACAATAAATAATAGCTAACACCTTCTATGTTTCCAGGCTCTGCTATGATGCAAAAACATCTCCTGTACACCAAATTTACACAAAAAAATTCTAAAAAAATTAGAAATGTCTCTAGACTTTAAATATCATTAACTATAGATATAATATTTAAATTATTGAAAAATTACACATGTACCTTTTCTAACCAATCCTGAAATATGGTCATAATCAATTGAAATCAAAGAGATGTCTTCAAATATTTCTTCCTCATTTTCATTGTATGTTTCTGAAACAACTAGTGACACCATATCCCATTTACCAACATATCCAAGTTCTTGGTTATTGCATGCATGATCAAAGTTTCCCACAATGCACTCAATGAAAAAACAAGAGTAATCCTTTGTGTTAGAATTGGCTATGGCAGCCACCCAAGATCTATGGACCAAATAGAAAGCACAAGAAAGAGAGAAATGTTATGACAAGAATAAACTGTATTCAATGTCATTAATATGATATGATTGATTATGATTATTACAAACGAGAGAGACCCCTTGGTTATATAGCCAAGGTGAGAACATAGAAGGGCATAAGATTATGACAAGTGTCAGAATCTTATGACATGAGACAACTAGGAAAACTTATCACTCCACCAAAGATGGAGAGATAATCACATGATGTGTCCACAAAAGGTGGAAATGATGAGGTGATGACATGTCAAGTCCACCAAAAGTGGAGAATCTCCAACAACCTCCTATGTGGTCCCTAAGTAAACTTAACTAAGGTGTAATTATGACCTAGGACAAGGTACAAGATATTTAATTACACCAACACCCCCCCTTAAGTGCAACTTAGGGAGTAGTGCACAAATGCAAACAATGCAAGATGGGCCCTGGCTACTAGGCCATGTTAGGTACCCATGTACACACAATGCAATCAATGCAATCTCTCACAAACGAGGAAAAGGGAGAAAACCTCATGGGACAAAACTCCCCCTCAAAAGAGAGATGAAATACAAAAATAGAAATACTCTCAATGAAGAATGAGAAGGTAAAAACCCCATGTGAGGAAAAAGACCCCCCATAAGAGAGAAGTAGAAGAGAAGCAAGGTAGCCCCCCCTCAATGTTGAGTCTCCTGCAATGACGATAGAAGCTCAACATTGAATGTTGAAGATGATCCAATCTCGTCGAACAACGTTCCTCCCCTTGGGAAGAAACAAAACCAAAGATGTATGTAGGATATCATGAAGATGTATGATGGATGATGGTGTCTCTGAAGCATGCCCAAGTGTCTCCATGTTGATGCCGAAAGCTGAACCACTCCAATCAGGCGTTCTAGGCCACACTGTTGAAGAGGAAAATCCAACATCTAGTAGAGATGAATGTAGAACATAATCCAAAGACAAAGATATCCCCTCTGAAGACAAAGAAGCCTCCTCCAAATGCTGTCCAAAAGAATCCACACTCACGCCAATCTGTGATGAATGATCATGTAGAGAATGAACAAGAGGGTCAAGGTGTTCCCTCACAACAACTGAAGAAGGTTCATCTTCATCAAAGAGAAGATGTATGTCATCAAGAGTGTCCTCCAAATCAGAAAGATGTGACTCCACAAACAAGTTTGAAATACCTATTAGGAAGTCATCCAAAGTAGCCATATTTGGAAGACTATGTATATCCTGCTGCATTGAATCACTAGGAGCCAAAACTGTAGCAACACAAGCATCATCAAGTACAACAGTCGATGATGGAGGAGATAGAGTGCATGGCTCAAGGACTGGATCTGATGCGAGTATGCCCAAGTTCAAAAAACCAAATGTCTCCTCAGAATCATAGTTGTGATCAACAGTCGAAGGAACAATGTCATCATCAGAAGCAAACTGTGCAAAGGAATACAACCGAGATGAATGATCAACCACCCCAGTAGTAATGACATCTCTAGTCTCCAAGTCATGAATGATAATAGAATCAGGAGTGAACTCCACAGTTCTCCCATCTCCACCATGTGTAATCTGATAAATGGAAAGTAGATTGTTCGTCAAATGAGGAACACACAAGACATCCTGAAAAGTGTTCTCCCCAATGCTAATGGATCCCTTCCCTATTACACTCATGTATGTATTGTTTCCCATCAAGATAGGAGACATTGAACAAGGCTGAAATGAAGAGAAGATAGTCTCTGAAGATGCCATATGATGAGATCTAGAAGCCATCTTCTTGATCCTGGACTTGAATGAGCACAAAGAGCTTGTCCTTTATATCCTGATGTTTGACCTTTGTCCTTTTAGACTGTTTTGAAGTAGAAGGAGAAGAAGATGATTCAGACATTCTAGAAGGCAAATCAATGCTGATTCTTTTTGAGAAGATTCTTCAATTCATCAATGTCCTTCTTATAACAATAATGTTCTTCATGTCCATCCTTCTTGCAATATGCACAAAAAGGTCTCTCCTTCTTAATTAGATGTTTCTCCTTTTGATGATGAGGATTTTGATTCTTTGTGTGGCTTGTTCTTTTTCTTATTTTGCTTCTTATCAAGATTCCTTGATTCTTCTTACCTTAGAATCATTTGCCACCAATGCTTGTGGTTTGGAAGACTTGATTAGACCCATGTTCATTAACTTAGCTTCCTCTTGGATTAGGATATTTTCAAATTCATCAAACTTAGGATCAACATATGATGCTCCCATAGAAAGTCGATGGGTATGAAAGCCAGAAACAAACACTGAATACTCAGGACCAAGCTTGGATAACACATTCAGAATCAATTGTAAATCCTCTTTTTCAATAGTGCATTCTTTCAATTGTGTTCTTAGTTGCTTGATTTTGGAGATGTAGTCTTGGATGTGGTCAAAACTTTTAGGATCAAGATTCATCAAATCATTATCAATTTGATAGCCTCTAATCTTATCTGTTTTGCCATACAATTTCTCAAAAGTCTCCCATACCTCTTTAGGTGTATTACATGATTCAATATGAAACTGCAAATCAAATGAGACTAATGAACATATGCATCCAAGTGTTTTCTCACGATCAATCTCCCACATTGCCAATTCTTTAGCATCTGTAGGTTTTTGAATTGTGTCCTTTAGATGACCTATTAGACCTTTCATCATGAGATAGTTTGTTACTGATTTTCTCCATGTAGCATAATTATGTGGATTTAGGGGTTCAATTTGAGATCTCCCCATTGCAAGAACACAAATCAAGCAAAAGAATGCAAACAATCACTGCAAGAATACCCCCCCAAATCACTCAATCAAGAAACCCCCAAGCAATATCTGATTTGGCACTTTATATTTAGTGCGTTTACAGTTGCTAGATGCCAAAAACAACAAGCTAGACTTGATCTTAGTGCTTACAAATGCCAAAATAGGCCACAGTATCAAGTACAATTTTTGGTACAAAATAAGATCAATCTGATCATACCACTGAGAATTACAGAAAAAATCATGCACTTTCAAAAAAACTTTCACTCAAAAATGTTACCGTAGGAGCAAGATATGAGCTCCCAAAGTTCTCAAAATGAGGACGAAGCAGCAACACCTGTGAGAATCTGCAATTTCTGGAAAAATCAGACACCAAAACCAAAAACTGATTGCACCAGTGCGTAGAGCACTAAATTCTAGCCCAAATAAAAAAAAATTGCTCTGAAAAAGGAGTCAGAATGAGCAAGATATTAAGCTTCAAAGATTGACTGCAAAATTGAAAATGCAATCCGTGAGGGGTAGAAAATTTTCAAAAGATTGCTGACGTCATCTATGACGTGTGCTAACGTAAGCGAAACAGTGTGCTAAATTTGACGGTTTGATGGCCGTCACTGGAAAGTGCGCAATCCTGCCCGGAATATACTTTTCTATGACGGAATATTCTCCTGGCTGAATGTGCGGCCGGCTTTGGAATCTCGGCGGAATCTGACCGAAATTTGTTTTTGACGGACCGGTATTTTTCAAAAAACAGCGCCTGTCGGATTTTTTTTTTTGCCGCCGGTGGAGTGATGTGGGAACCGCGGGTGGGAGTGGGGGCCGCGGTGGCGCGACGTGGCACCCGCGGACGGGACTTGTACTACGGGTACAGGGTACCCTTTGCGGTACCAGTCCGCAGAAAAAAAATTTCTGTTTTTTTTTTTTGATTTTTTTAATTTTTCAATATAAAAATTTTACAATAGAAATTCAAGCGCCCCCAAATAAATTTTTCTAAAAAAATTTTCAAAATATTTCGACGGAAAATATAATTTTTTTTACAAAAATCGTACCGTCGACATTATGGCGACCTGGGGGCCGTACGGTTCTCCGGGTAAATTTTTTTTGCTTCACCGGACAACTGCTCCGAATTGGACGATTTGACAGTCGATCTTAGGGTTTTTGGCCCTTCTGGACACGATGGCAGGGTCGGATTTGACCCAAAATGTTCCAAAATTGCAGCTACTTTTTGGATCTGGTAACCACTCTTCAGCTTCAAACCCTCATAGATTTGGCCTCGTAGCTCCGATTTGGACGAAACAAAAGGCAAAATCGACTATCTCGAACTTTCCGGATGTAATGGTGAGCTCAGATTTGTGCTAGCAAGCTCGGATTTGAACCTGCAACAAAGAGCCACGAACGGAACCTCCTCAGATCTGGGATCTCTCTTCAGAATAAGATTCTCCAATGGTACCCAACACGCTCTGATACCATGCTAGAATTGGCTATGGCAGCCACCCAAGATCTATGGACCAAATAGAAAACACAAGAAAGAGAGAAATATTATGACAAGAATAAACTGTATTCAATGTCATTAATATGATATGACTGATTATGATTATTACAAACGAGAGAGACCCCTTGGTTATATAGCCAAGGTGAGAACATAGAAGGGCATAAGATTATGACAAGTGTCAGAATCTTATGACATGAGACAACTAGGAAAACTTATCACTCCACCAAAGATGGAGAGATAATTACATGATGTGTCCACAAAAGGTGGAAATGATGAGGTGATGACATGTCAAGTCCACCAAAAGTGGAGAATCTCCAACAACCTCCTATGTGGTCCCTAAGTAAACTTAACTAAGGTGTAATTATGACCTAGGACAAGGTACAAGATATTTAATTACACCAACACTTTGTGTATGATGTCCATCCAGGGTAACTATCTAAACTCATAACACAATGAAAAGATATTGTTTTGTCTACCCTCTTGCATCCATGCATCAATTTTCTATCCACACCTAGATACATGTGCAACAACAAACTTATGTGAACAAACATGTATATATATATTAAATTTAAATAAATTCAAATTTTTGAAAATGTAATTTATACATACCCAATATCTCCCAAAACACTCTATGTGGAATGTGTTAGTTTGTTCTTGAAGATGCGCCAACCTCATTTGATGTAAAGTGTTTCTTACACCATTCAACAACATCATGTGCATTATCTATACGATTTTATGAATAACTCATTTGATGCTTTCTTAAAGCACATTTGATGCAAGCTCTTGCTCCATCAGGCTCACCCTTTCCATGCCCACTTTCAAAAAACTCCAAACATATGGTATTTTGTAGATTTTATGATATCTAGAAAGTGCATAAAATGGCCGTGAAGATTTGAATTGTGCTGCACATCCATCTGACCATACAAAATGCTTTTCAAATTTTAAACTTTGTAAAGCAATGTTGTATAGAAAGTGTATCATGCTCTTTATCATCACTAATATAAATGTGATATTCTTTCTTAATGGCTCGTTGTTCATATGTACTCTCAACACCATCCAATTTTGATTGTGCATGTCGATAACACACATGAACCATAATAGTCATTTTATTTGAAAAGTAATATTCTGATTGAATCTCCTTTTGATGTACAAGAGAGTAATTTTCTACAAAGTCAACTATTGATAGAATTGTTCCAAGTGGTAAAGTATCTCTCAATGTTTGAAATTGTTGTGCTAGCCACTTAGCAAAAAAGGAATGCTGTATTTATGGTTGTATCAATTTTCAAAAATATTCTATAAATTTTCCAATAGGAATATCCTCTTATACATAGTTTAACCTTGTGGATTCTTTCCCAAAATTTGTTTGAAACTTTACATACTTGTACCTCTTGCAATTTATTGTCTTTGTTAGGTCAATATCTTCATTTCTTGAAGGAAATTTAGCCAAATTTCCACATGTTTCACAAATTCCTTTTATATAGTTTATTTGAGGTCCATTTTCATGATCACATAACATATCCTTTATGAAAAAAATTACCTGTTTAGGAGGTGCATTTTGAAAACCATAACTTTCTTCTCTCGTTTTTTGAAACACTTGATAGTAGAGATCAAATTCAATATGATAACGACAACAAAAATTCTCAAAAAACTTGTTTATCTTCACATAATATGGCTTTAACCTTTCAAACATTGTTTTCCCAATATTTATGAGGATATGTATTACAAAAGTTCATATACATCTCAAGCTGTGTTATGTCTATCCAATGTTTAATATGATTTTCATAAATACTAGGCCCAATCCTATGTCTCATAACATCTCTAATATTTGATGATGGACGAGTTTGATCATGCCATAAATTTGAGATCAAGTTCCTAACAACATCTTCAATCCTATCAGAATGGGGAGCTCTACACATAATTGCCTAGTTGCCTTCTAAACTCTCATGAAAAACCTTTCTCTTTTTCTCATATTTTATTAGTGCGGTTCTACTATAACCAATTTCAATCGAAAGTGCATACATTTTTCTTTTTCTTGCTATATCTTGATTTATAATAGATGTCAACATCACCCTTCTTGTAGTGGCCTTATCCTCTAATCGAGATCCTTTCCCAATGGAATCTAAACTCTTTTTAACATTTTGAACAATTTCTTTTTGTAATTCCATGTGTTTCTTCTTATTTGATGCTGAATGTACACCCAACAATTGTGATGACTCTTTCAACTCATTACGAAGAAGTAAATGTGATAACAATTGGGTTTTTTCAAGTGCTTCAAGATGATTGAAATGATCATTTATTATTCCAATTATAGATTTAGTCATTTACCTCTTACTCTTATTTATAGGTTGGTTGGCATAACATTTCAGTTTCTCCATATCCATTTCAAGTAAATGATCTAAATTTTTGTAAGAAATTTATTTCCTCACCTTTTCAGCTAGTTTTATATGCTCATCCATACCAGTAGAAGGAAGTGATCTTGCCCTCTCTCCAACATGCATTGTTTGAACTTGGGCCTCCTCCCTATCTTCAAGGTCCATGTGTTTTTCAGCAGTTTCGTTTGATCTGATATCTAGATTTGGCTTGACTTTAGCATGAGAACTTCTGGCTTGTTGAGCCCTTTCTACATGTCACAAAATATTTTGCAAAGAAAGTGAGAGATGATGCTATATAAGTGGATTTTATGTATGCAAGCAAAAAAAGTGATAGACATGATGCTATAAGTGAGAATTTTCAGCTAGTTTTATATGCTCATCCATACTAGTAGAAGGAAGTGATCCTGACCCCTCTCCAACATGCATTGTTTGAACTTGGGTCTCCTCCCTATCTTCAAGGTCCATGTGTTTTTCAATGAATTCATTTGAGCTTGAGAGTTTCTTGCTTGTTGTTTGAATTTACATGCAAGCAAAGAAAGTGAGAGACTATGAGCTATTTAAGTGGAGTTGAAACAAATAAAATAAAAGATTCTTGAACTTAAGAATTCCATGGAATAAAAGAAATTGGAAATAGATGATAAGAAATTTATGTAATGTCTATGCAAGATGACTATTTTTTAGTATTAGTGTTTCCAAGTTAAATCTAATATGGTTTTCATAATTGGAAATAGATTTATAAGGAAAACATTGAGGTGTTAATAAAAGTCCTAAACACATGAGAGAGAGAGAGAGAGAGAGAAGAAATAAGCATGTACCTTGTTTCTTTCTATGATAATTTTCCAAGTTTTGTTCATGCCTCTTTTGTTCTTCTTTTGAAAATTTTTGTTGAGACCTATTTTTTCT
Source organism: Sequoia sempervirens (assembly GCA_007258455.2). Classification (NCBI taxonomy): domain Eukaryota; kingdom Viridiplantae; phylum Streptophyta; class Pinopsida; order Cupressales; family Cupressaceae; genus Sequoia; species Sequoia sempervirens. The sequence continues at coordinate 8,497 of VDFB02097511.1, forward strand.
TTTTCTTTTTTGTCGTATTTTCTTCTTCAAGTTAAAGATGACTCAAAACAAATCCTCTACCAACTTAGGTAAATTCTCCTCCAAAATTTTCCTTGATTGATAAAAATGAAAAGTTGTCTTCCCCAATATTTTCCTCCTTGATAAATGTACAAAAATCTCTTCTCCAAAATCTGCTCTCCAAGTGATATAAGTGTGAATTAATCTTGCAATTTGATATGGAATAATGAAAAATAAGCTTGTATTTATATGCATATGGGAAAAAAATTACAATTAAAATGCATTATAGTGTATGGAATAACTATCCTAGTTTAAATGAATCAAGTGGTAATCAAACAAGTTATTTCATTGTGGAGTTTGTTGTTATTTAATGTATAGGTATGCAACATAGAGAAATTTTAGAATTTTGTTCCTTGTCAAAAAGATAATATTTTCCCAAAGAAAACCATAAGCATGGATATAAATGTAAGATTCCTCAAGCTTGATACCAAAGGTGCAAGATTATCTCAACCAATGAGATAACATAGTGCTTAATAAAGTGTCTCTTAGATAAGTTATGCTCATTGCAGAGTAAGGGAACAACCCAATAAATAGTAGAGGAAAATTTCCATGGTCATTCTAGTTTACCAAACACACCTTGATGGTTCTAAATCAATAGTTGAGATATTTTCATTTGTAGGAGATGTGGAGAGGGTAGAACAATGGTTTGAGCACATAGAGGTATAATTTCAATTGAATTTTCTTAATGTTTCAAAGAATAAATTTTTGCTATCCTAAGTTGAAACTAGCAAATTATGCATTGAATTTATTTAAAAATCTATAATTTTATATGGTTGTAGGAAAGCACGATCATGTTAAATAATGGTGTAGATTAAGAGATTGTTTATGAAATAATTTAACATAAAATTTTATAAAGAGGGAAAGTGTTTGAAGGATGATATAATTATAAAAGGAATGTTCCTATCTCTTCTTTTATACCTTTTAGGTTAGTAAATATTATAGGAAAAAGGTCTTCATATTTTTTAAAATTTTCCACTTGCATCACTTATCTTTCATCCCATTAATCTCTAATTTTTTCCATCTTAGGGTTCATTCTAAAATTATATTTTGTTCTCTAGTCCTCAATGGCTCATGTTGAAATATTTATTGATTATTCCATTTATAGATAACTCATTGGCCTCTTACTCTTATAAACATGTGCATACATACACATGTATCTATTAATGTATAAACATTTAAACATAAGTAAACACATGTGCATGTAGATAGATTCAATGTATAGACATAAACATGTTATAAGCAAAGAGGTCATCAAATAAGCAAATGTATGTTAGATATCAAATGTATATCATATAAGGAAATGTATGTTAGAGATCATCAAATAAAAAAATGTATGTATATTGAATATAAGAAAATGTATGTATATCATATAAACATTTAAACATAAGCAAACACATACATACATGTAGATAGATTCAATGTATAAACATAAATATGTTATAAGCAAAGAGGCCATCAAATAAGCAAATGTATGTTAGAGATCAAATGTATATCATATAAGAAAATGTAAGTTAGAGATCATCAAATGTCAACTACTAGAGATCATCATATAAGAAAATACATGTAGTAAAGATCATAAATCTAGTGTAGGGCCTAATATGAATGTCAACTCCTAGTCGAATGACCATCTGAATGAGAACCCTATTTTGATGGATGTGCCAAGCCCTATAGATAAAATTGTGTACACAATGTGTTAAATACATATAATATATTAAATAAATTTTATGAAAGTTATTTAAGAATGTACTTGTTTTTTTAAATATCTATCTAGATCTATGCATACATATGCATGTACATATACATGTTTATATATAAAAATTTAAAACTCACATGTCCACTAGTAGCAGAATCATTCACAGAGTCACGTCGACATACACGATCTAGACCAAGGCTAGGAGTAACATGAGGCATGCCCATCTACAATATATATACATATATATTAGTACATGAATATCTAGTTAAAACTAAAATTTAAAAATAATTAAAAAAAGAATTGAAACATTCAGATGCACACATACATGCACATCATCTGATATCAAACGATCTAAGTCCTCTGCAATGACTGTCTCCACCAAATCAACCAAATGCTCAAGTGACGAGTCAACATATACATCCATCTGATCCGTCGCATGTCATGCCATAAATGATGAGTGAAGGGGACTATGCAGCTGAGATGGCATTGACGATGATGAACCGAGACCAATCAACATCTCAATTAAACCCATAGTCTGTGCAGTAGCTGAATGATTTGTAGGTGGATCTCAATGTGCATTAGTGTTGGGATGAGAGTGATGGGATCCTGGATGTGAATGAACTCCATGTGCCAAATGATCTTTGACTTGCTCTATACTAATCCCATAGTTTGATGTGATGAAGGCATATGCCTCCAAGAGGTCCTTAGCCAAACAATGCAGAGTCTTGTGTGCCATATCTCCTGTAAGTCCATCGAGTTGTGTGGGTGTAGGGATGCTCACTGCTGTAAAAGGATCCATGCTATTGTGTTGTGCTGTAAATGGTGTGGATCATGAATGTCTAGACATCAAATAATGATCCACACGATCAATATATATCCTAGTGGTGGTAGCTGCAATGCCACCTACACTATCAATTGCTTCCTTTTGGGAAGCAATGACAACTTGATCTACTAAGGGGGATAGAGCTGGGGTGAGAGTAGGAGACCTCTTGCCAACCAATTCCCTAAACACTGGGGCTCGTCTATCTTCTTGATGATAGGTGGGCCTATCAGAAATCCTATCACACCCCTGACCAACATATGGTGGAATGTCTAGGTAGTTGACTTTGAGGCCCAAATGGACCTCAACATACAACTGTTGAACAAAATATAATGGAATCTGATCATTGTTTGGCTATTGACCATGTGTTGCAAGAAATTACAGGTAGATCAATGGGGCCATAACATGATCTGCACATTTGGTGACCTGGTATCCCCTCACCTTATGTTGATTTTGATAGAATGGAAAACAAGTTTTTTAATCATTTCTTTGGTCACAACATCATGTATTTGTTTATAGGGAACCTCACCATGTACTTCTTCCCGCATGTGGGAAAGAATAGAAGCTAATCTATTAGGGGAATATGCACTAGTATTCCCAAGTTCATCTCTTAGTTTTTCTAGGCTTTGTAATATGGACATGCAAACTTATGAATATATGCTTGTGTTTGTACCATCTGCTAATGAGTCTCTCAATCTCCTAATCTCATTAAAAGTATTTGCAAACAATGTTTCCAAAGGTGGAACATATGCATTTTCCATGTTATATGTATGTACACCTAAAGGAGCAAAGGGACCTTGGTAAATAATATATCTAAATCTAGGGAATATAAATCTAAAATAGTTCTAAATAAATTTACAAGTGTGCACATGATATATATATATTGAACCTATAGGTTGCAAACATATAAAATATGCATCTTAAATTAGATTTGTATATGCAAGATAATAGCACTATTAATTTGAATGCTACTTGGGGTGACAAATAGAGCATTCACTAGTTCAAATAATTCATCTAATCATCAATAATATTTTCATACCATTAACAAAAAAATATTCAACATCTATCATAGTTTTCAATAATCAAAACATTCATTACTAGATTGCACACAAAACATAATCTAAAACAATTCTAAATAAATTTACAAGTGTGCACATTATACATATATATTGAACCTATAGGTTGCATATATATAAAACATGCATCTTAGATTAGATTTGTATATGCAAGATAATATCACTAGTAATTTGAATGCTACTTGGGATGACAAATAGAGAATTTAGTAGTTCAAATAATTCATCTAAGCATCAATAATATTTTCCTACCATTAACAAAAAAATATTCAACATCTATCATAGTTTTTCATAATAATTTTTTTTCACTATTTTATTTAATTTTCTAAACATTTTACTTATTTAATTTAATATATTTATCAATTTATAATTCTTAGGTTCAAATATCACCCTTCTAGAGATCATATTAGATGGATTTCTCCATAAGAAACTAGGTGAAATTTTAATTTTGATGGTTCTTTGAGGGGAAACCTAGGGCACTCTAGTACAAAATGTGCCATTAAAGACTTAAAAAATATTGATAAAGGCTGCATCTAAGATTTATTTCCTAGAACTAGTAATAAAGAGAAAGTATCATTACTTAACATTGGTGGTCATGTAAAATCAATTTAGTCATTATTGAAGGATATTCAATGGAAACTATATTTAGCATCATGAAATGATAATTGATCAATTAGAAGAAAAACGCCATACTATATGAGGCATGTGAAATCCTTGATTCACCAAAATTATCCTCTAAGTATGTTTCTACCATGAAGGAAACAAGACAACATGTTTCTTTTCAAATCAAGGGATTTATAGCATGAATTATTTAATAATTGGAAATTATATGTTAAATAATGGTGTAGATTAAGAAATTATTTATAAAATAATTTAACATAAAATTTTATAAAGAGGGAAAGTGTTTGAAGGATGATATAATTATAAAAGGAATGCCAATAGTGGATTGAAATAAATTCTCATCAAAAGGTGAAAGTGTATTAGTTATAGTTATATGAATGTAAGAAAAATATCAAATGATTTTTAAGGCATAGGAAAAATTAGAAATTTAAGAAAACAATGAATAAAAAAGTAGCTATTTTACTAAGAATAGCTCATAACACCTCATAGCCACTACCAAAATGAAACAAATATAGGTACGAAAAAAAACACATGGAAAATAAAAGGGAAAGGAAAATTTGAGTACATTTCTTCAAGATGAAGCAAAGGTAAAGAAAAATGAAAAAAATTATCCCAGTCACCCTTTGAATCTAACAAGAGAGTGAGAATGCATACAAGAATCTTGGATTGGCTTTGGAGGACCAAAATAATGGAAAATAAGGATGGATGGTAAATAATATATCAATAATAATAAGGATGAAACATTCTAAGAAAACAAAGGATAAAGTGAGGAAGAAATCCAAGAAAGCAAGAACTTTATAGCCCCATGTCAACACCACTATTTTGGCCACCAAGACTATGTATAAATGAACTAATGGTTATAAAAAAGAGGCTTGAAGCTATAAAATAAAAGGGATAACATGAGGAATAAAAGATGAATGAAATTAAAAATCCAACTAGAAACTATAAGAGATTAAAATAATTAATGAGAAAGTAAATAACTTGCAAAATATTGTGGAAAATGGGCTCCATGGGTTGATCATGATAAAATAAGATCTTGACCACTTAAAATTGTAGAGGAAATTAAATTAAATATTCTAGAAGGGAGATATTCACTATAAATAAAAGAGATCTATCCTACAATCAAAACATGGAGGAATAATACAATTAGATAGAAGATCAAATTGACAAGCCAAGTCTTAGGCACAAGTAGTAAAAGAATTATCAAATAAACAAAGATAGATCATAAAGAACAAGTTAAAGTAAAAATAAGAGAAGAAAATGAGAGAGATGATAAGCTTGTAAATATAATTTCTAAATTATTGAAGCAATATTTTGATAAGGAGGAAACCAAAAAATTAAAAATAAACTTCCTCATATCCATAAAGAAAATTTGATAGGAGGAAGGGACATGCACATAATATTTATCATGAAAACCATAGAATACAAGAACATGATACTAAGGAATAAAGGTTTCTTATAAGTACACAACAAACCGAGATGAATATTTAACCCTAGTACAAAAATAAATAAATAATGAAAGAATAGGAGAAAATGAAGATTTAATCTTTGTACATATTTTTTCTATTACCTAAAATCTTCCACCAATATAAATTGAATTAGTGATTAATCAAAATACCAAACTTTTAAAAATTGAAAATTGAATAAACATTAATGTTGGATATTGTGGATATGGTTGCTGATATGTGGTTTTCATTGATGTCAACACTATTAACATTTGGTGTATCAGACACTGTATATGTTGAGGATATTGAGAAAATTGTAAAAGGAAGTGTTCTGGGTTCCCACTGGAACTGTGCAGGTCATGAAGGTGCTTTGTTCTATACGATGATGATTAGCTAATGTGGATTAAAGGGTTTATTGTTGAATGTTTCTAGATCATCTACCGGAAGTTTCATAGGTCCGCGTGAAGTTTTGAGTGTGTTGTGGTCTGATAGTGTTTCTGTGGTCTCTGTCATTGTTCCTAAATGAAGATTGTGTGATTATGGTAATCTCAGTTGTTGCAGATGCTTCTCTATTGTTTCTTGGTGCTCTCAAATGTCTCTAGATCATTCTCTATCTTTGTGGTATGTCCACTTTACTTGGAGAGCTCATGGTTGAATATCTTTTCTTGCGCATGCTCGTTTTTCATGTTCATGGTCGACATGTTGGTGGTAGCATGTTGTGGATCTTCGTGGCGAAATTAATTAAAGTATTTTTGTGTTGGAGATATTAATTTGGGTCTCCACTAGGTTGTGGCCAACCTTGGTGGTTTTGCATTGGAAATTTAATTGTAAATTTGGGCCGACATTGAAAATATGTTTTATTTTTCTGGTCGAGTAAGATGTGATGAAATGCCATGAAGCAGATATATAAGGGTGATTGGTTGAGCAAAGTTAGTGTGTGCATAAGTGTGGATGTATGCCAAAGAAAGTGTAAATGTGCAAATAGTGTCTCTATCATTCGATTGCAGAGCAGAGAGTGAAGAAGTTTGAGGAAAGTGTGAAGAAGGTTTTCTAAGCTTAATTGGAATTGTAATCAGGCTTGTGTAGCAACTATTCTTTTAGTTCATACCCTGTGGATCTAATCCATATTTTTGTATTGTTGGATAGTGAGTCCTCTTTTGTATTTGAGCAGTGAGCTCTAGGTAGTGTGCCTGAATGCATGTGCATTCCCCTTATTATTTCTCTTTATACTTTTAACAGAGTATAATCTTGTGGACTAACATCCACCTTACTTTTTCCCTTAACAGGGTTTCCATGTAAAAAAATCTTGGTGTTATTTGTCTCTCTGATGTGTTAATTTCTTGTGGTTATTTGCTTATTCATCACATTTGAGATTAAAGTTAAGATAAGTTAGAAAAGTTGAAGTTTCTGTCACAACTGATTCACCCCCCTCTCAGTTGTGTGCCCTTGTTTTTCCAACAATTGGTATCAGAGCTAGTTCCTTTGAAGAAGTCTGAAAGCTTGAGGTGATCTGAAATGGAAACAAAATTCGAGAAGGACAGTCCTAGATTTGATGGAACTAACTATTCAATGTGGAAATTTAGGATGTAATGTCACTTAAAGTGTATTGGTGAAGCTTTCTGGAAGATTACAAGAGATCCATATACTATTCCTCAGAATGGTCCCTCAACTCCTGATGAGATCAAAGAAGCTAAAAATAATGTTAGGGCTATTGAAGCTTTGGTGAGTGCTCTGGCAGATTCGAAGATGGCTAATGTGTTGGGTCTAGAGACAACTCATGAGATTTGGATGAAACTGGAAACTTTGTATGAAGGAGATGCACAGGTGAAGATGGTTGGGCTATAGAGCTTGAAAGGAAAGTATGCGAATTTGAAGATGGGCTAAGATGAAAATATCACTTCTTTTATGTAGAGAGTAAATGAAATAGTAATGGGTATTAAAGGTTCCGATGGTTCTGTGGATGAGGATGAAATTGTGGCTAAAGTACTTATATCCTTTCCTCCCTCCTACAAGATGAAGGTTCATTCTATTGAAGAGTTCAGATTAGTAAACAAGATAACAAGAGACACGCTGATCGGGAAGCTTGCTGCTTTTGAAATAAGTGAATTTGGTGAATCTACACCAAAGAATGAGTCTGCATTCAAGGCCATTATATCTGGAAGTAACAGGAAAAGATATAATTTGGGAGAGAGTTCCAAGAAGATGTCCAAGTATGATGAAGAACTAAAACAACTTGAAGATAAAGAAAGAGAGGTAGAAGAACTGGAAGCACTGATTACTAAGTAAGAAGGCAAAGGAAAAGGTAAGTATGAAGATGTATTGCCTATTAAATGTTTTTCATGCAGTAAAATAGGTCATTTTGCATCAAGATGTCCTGAAAGATTTCCTAGATCTAAGCCTAAGAAGTCTAGATTCGAAAAGAGATGCTACTTTGCTGAAGAAGCAGTGACTGATGATGAGTCTAATAAAGATAATGGAAAAGAAGATGAATGGGATTTCATTGCTACCATTGAAGATAATCATGTGGCTATCAAATGTACTAAAGATGAAAAATATCTTGCAGCCTAAGTTGAAGAAAAGGATTAGTGGGTGATTGATAGTGGATGCTCACACCATATGATCGATGATAAAAGAAAATTTGTGAGTCTAGAGAAGTATGATGGTGGGGTTGTAAGATTTGGAGATAACAATGCTGGTGTGATTCATGGCAGAGGATCTATTTGTCTTGGTGGTAAGGATAAAACTGACGATGTTCTCTATGTTGAAGACCTGAAGCACAACTTGTTGAATGTTGGAAAAATGGTTCACAAGGGATATGATCTTCAGTTCAAAGATGGAAGATGCAAGATACGTGGAAGTTCTGGGGATATGATTGCAACAAGAAAACAAACAAAAGGTAATATTCTTCATTTGAATACTGCTAATGGAAGTTGTTTAATTACTCAAGTAGATGAGAGCTAGTTGTGGCATAGGATATTGTGTCATGTAAACTTTGATAACATTATCAAGATAAGTTCTACTCAAGCAGTAAGAGATCTACCTAAGTTAGTGAAGTCTGCTAATATAATTTGCAAGGAATGTCAGATGGGTAAACAAACTAGAGTCTCTTTCTGGAGCAAAAAATTTCATTCAAATAATTTGCTGGAGCTGCTACATACTGACCTTTGTGGTCCCTCCAAAGTTAGAAGTATTCATAGAGAAATGCATTTTATGTTGGTTATTGATGATTACTCTAGAATGATTTGGGTTTCCTTTTTAAAAGAAAAATGTGAAGCATTGGAGAAGTTCAAAAGTTTCAAGGCTATGGAAGAAAATGAGAAAGGTATGAAAATCAAGTACCTGAGATCTGATATAGGTGGTGAATTTATTTCCAAGGAGTTCAAATCTTATTGTGAAGAGCATGGTATTAAAATACAATTATCTACTCCTTGAACCCCTCAACAGAATGGATTTGTAGAGAGAAAGAATAGAACAATTCTGGATGCTTCTAGAACAATGATGATGGAAGGAAATGTATCTTAGATGTACTGGAGTGAAGCCGTAAGCATTGTTGTGTATACTTTGAATTGGGTATATGTTAATGGTAATTCTGGTAAGACTCCTTATGAGTTATGGTTTGGTCACAAGCCTACTATTAAGTATTTTAAGATTTTTGGAAGCAAGTGTTATGTCAGGAGAGATGATGCTATAGGAAAATTTGATGCAAGAAGTGATGAAGGAATCTTCCTAGGTTACTTCACTAAAAGCAAGGCCTATTGGTGCTATAACAAAAGATTGAGAAAGATGGTTGAAAGTGAAAATGTCAGAGTTGATGAGAACTTTGTCAAACCATCCAGACATTGTAGTTATGATTCAGATGAAGAAATTACAAGCCAAGGGAAGAATACTCAGACACAAAATCTACTTTAGATTATTCCATATGTTCCAATGAAGCAACCTCAATTTGTTCCAGTAAATCAAGTCAGTCAGGAGACACAGACGAGTACAAGTGTAGAAGAAAGATCAAAAGAGTTAGAAGTTCAAGAATGTCCCAAAACTCCAAGGTATGTAAAGTTGAATCATTCTGAAAGTCAAATCATAGGAGATAAGAGAAAAGGAGTGCAAACTAGAAGAAAAATTGCAGAAGAATGTTTGATTTCCAAGATTGAACCTAAAAATGTCACTAAAGCCTATCAAGATGAACACTGGTTGGAAGCTATAAAGGAAGAGCTGACATAGATTGAAAAGAATGACACATGGATACTGGTTCCGAGGCCTAAAGACAAAAATGTGATTGGTACTAAATGGGTGTTTAGAAACAAGCTGAATGAAGAAGGTGAAGTTGTCCGGAATAAAGCAAGATTGGTATGTAAAGGGTATTCTCAGATGGAAGGTATTGATTTTGAAGAAACCTTTTCCCTTGTCGCTAGGATTGAAGCTGTTAGACTATTTCTAGCTTATGTTGCACACAAGAACTATAAATTCTATCAAATGGATGTAAAGTCTGCATTTCTGAATGGAGAACTAGAAGAAGACATGTAAATAAAACAACTAGATGGATTTCAATTGATAGAAAAAGAAGATATGGTTTACAGATTGAAGAAAGCTCTGTGTGGACTTAAGAAAACCCCTAGAGCCTAGTATGCTAGATTGGACAAATACCTACTAAAGCTTGGATTCACTAAAGGTACTGCTTAAAACAACTTATACTTCAAATTAGATAATGATAAGGAGTTAATTATATAAGTTTTTGTTGATGATATCATTTTTGGAGGAGATGATAATCTATGCATGAAGTTTGTTGATGAGATGAAGAATAAATTTGAGATGAGTATGATTGGAGAGATGAAGTTCTTTCTGGGATTGCAAGTTACACAGTTGTACAAGGGAATTTTCATATCTCAGTCCAAATATGTGAAAGAACTACCGAAGAAGTTTGGAATGGATGACTCCAAACCTATTGGTACCCCATGGTGACCAGATGTAAGTTGACACAGAATGATGACTCTCGTAAGGAAAATAAAACTAGATATAGGTCAATGATCAGTGGATTGATTTACTTGACTCAGACTAGACCAGACATTATGAATGATGTATGTATGGTTACTATATTTTAGGCTAATCCAAAAGAATCACATATAACTACTGTGAAGAGAATTTTTAGGTATCTAAAAGGAATAATTGACTTTGGACTTTGGTATCCAAAGGATGATGATCTCACTTTGTGTGCATATACTGATGCGGATTGGGATGGTGATGTAGATGACAAAAAAAGTACTAGTGGTGGTGCTTTCTTCCTAGGGAAGAAATTGGTGTCCTGGTTGAGCAAAAAGCAAAACTCAATTTCTCTATCTACTACTGAAGCAGAATACATTGCTGCTGCCAATAATTGTACTCAAGTGATATGGATGAAATAGATGCTGAGAGATATCAGGGTGGTATATGAAGAACCTATTTCTATATACTGTGACAATTCAAGTGCAATAAATATCTCAAGGAATCTAGTGTTGCATTCTAAGACTAAACATATATCAATCAAGTTTCATTTCTTGAGGGAGAAAGTGAATGAGAAAGAAGTCAGAATGGAGTATGTGCCTGCCAAAGAATAGATTACAAATATCTTTACTAAACCATTGCCGAAGGATAATTTTGAGTATCTTAGAGGAATGCTAGGGGTAATCACCCCTCCTAATAAGAACTAAAATATGCATTTGCTTGCATCAATCTATGAACTTTATTGCTATATTATGATCCAGATTGATGTTTCCACTAAGATCATGTATATGGGAAGGTAATTGTTACCTTTTCCATTGATGTCAAAGGGGGAGAAGTGTAATGTGAAAAATCCTTTCAAAAGGAGAAGTGCAGAAGAAGTCAGTGTGTTGGGTTGATGGTATTTTTCACATCATGTGTTGCGATCAATGCCAAAGGGGGAGATTGTTGGATATTGTGGATATGGTTGCTGATATGTGGTTTTCATTGATATCAACACTATTAGCATTTGGTGTATCAAAGGCTATATATGTCGAGCATATTGAGAATATTGTAAAAGGAAGTGTTCTGGGTTCCCATTGGAACTATTCAGGTCATGAAGGTGCTTTGTTCTATATGATGATGATTAACTAATGTGGATTAAAGGGTTTATTGTTGAATATTTCTAGATCATCTACCAGAAGTTTCAGAGGTTTGCGTGAAGTTTTGAGTGTGTTGTGGTCTGACAATGTTTCTATGGTTTCTATCATTGTTCTTGAATGAAGATTGTGTGATTCTGGTAATCTTATTTGTTATGGATGCTTCTCTATTGTTTCTTGGTGCTCTTAGATGTCTCTAGATCATTCTCTATCTTTGTGGTACGTCCACATAACTCAAAGAGCTCGTGGTTGAAGATCTTTTCTTACACATGCTCGTTTTTCATGTTCTTGGCCGACATGTTGGTGGTAGTGTGTTGTGGATCTTTGTGGTGAAATTAATTAAAGTATTTTTGTGTTGGAGATATTAATTTGGGTCTCCACTATGTTGTGGTCGACCTTGGTGGTTTTGCATTGGAAATTTAATTGTAAATTTGGGCCGACATTGAAAATATGTTTTATTTTTCTAGCCGACTAAGATGTGATGAAATCCCATGAAGTGGATATATAAGGGTGATTGGTTGAGCGAATTTAGTGTGTGCATAAGTGTGGATGTATTCCAAATAAAGTGTAAATGTGCAATAGTGTCTCTATCATTCGATTGCAGAGCAGAGAGTGAAGAAGTTTGAGGAAAGTGTGAAGAAGGTTTTATGAGCTTAATTGGAATTGTAATCGGGCTTGTGTAGAAGTTATTCTTTTAGTTCATACCCTGTGGATCTAATCCATATTTTTGTCTTATTGGATAGTGAGTCCTCTTTTGTATTTGAGCAATGAGCTCTAGGCAGTGTGCCTGAATGCATGCACATTCCCCTTATTATTTCTCTTTATACTTTTAACAAAGTATAATCTGGTGGACTAACATCCACCATGGTTTTTCCCCTAACAGGGTTTCCACATAAAAAAATCTTGGTGTTATTTGTCTCTCTGATGTGTTAATTGCTTGTGGTTATTTTAATATTAATCACATATGAGATTAAAGTTAAGATAAGTTAGAAAAGTTGAAGTTTTTGTCACAACTGATTCACCCCCCCTCTCAGTTGTGTGTCCTTGTTTTGCCAACAATTAATAACCTTCACTTTCACCTAATAGAATGATTCAATTGATCACACAATTTAAGTTTTAGTGAATATAATGAGGTCACATCTCAAATCAACTATCAATTACCTATTTTCAAATTTTTGAGAAATTTTGTGATTTTGTGAAATTGTGACTTACGACAAGAATAAAGATGTCAAAAAGTACTAATGTGATATTCTTGTCTCATTATATTGAAAACCCATATTTCACCCTGTTAGGGTTAGAAAGGTAGATATCCAACAATTAAATGCAGATTTAATTAATAAACATAGAAACTAAAACATACATAGAATAAATTATAACACAAAGAATTTAATGTGGTTCACCCAATCCGAGCTACATCCACCAAACTACAACCATCAAATAATTTTATTGTCCATTGCAAAAACCTATTACAATCTTGCAAATAATTGCATTTTTCATCATACTGTAACCTCCATCCGAACCCATTTTTAACAAGCTTAGAAGCTTCTAGATTAGGGTTCTACAAAAACAATTTTTTCCTTTTTTAACTGATTTTTCCTTTTTCGGTGACAATGCGAAAAAGTAGGAGGAAATTCTTTCTCGGGGGCTACCGCCCCCAAACCATCACCCAGGGCCCAGCCCGACCCCAGACCCTGGCAAGGATAAATGCCAGGGTGCACAGTATAGCATGATTAGTCGCCACATACCAACACACCCAATAAGATCATTTATATGGAATATTAGGTTGACAAGGTTTTATTACTTGACAAATATGAATTTGTGTCACTTTGAGAACATTGAACTTAACTACAAACTCCTTGTGACTATGACCACAAAATGACTAGTTTGACTTGATAAGTGATTCAACATTTAAAATAATTATAAATGTTTGCAATTAAGTCTTATCAACATAGACAATAATGTTTCTGATTTGATCAAGCTAAGGTGAGAAGGAGATTTTATATGTGACTTGGAAGACCAACATAAAATTTCAAGAAATCAACTTGACGATGAATCCTTTTGTAATAGATGTAAAAAGGTTAAAATTTTGCACAAATTGGTATAAAATTCAAGGAAAACATGATAGAACTAAAATTGGATCATAATATAGTATATGTAAATCTTGGCATGCACATAAAAAATCTACAAGGAGAGAAAACCCACCACAATCAAAAGAAGACACATCTTCAAGGTACAATCCTCAAGACTCATGAGAATTAAGAATCCTCAGGGAAGCCCTTGAAAAGTACTTTTAAGGAGAAAATAACAATAAATATTGTATGAAAATGATCCAATAAACAAAAGTATGTTGACTCCCTATATTCACAAATAACTAAGTGCATGCAAAAGATCTATATGTACTTTTCTAACAAACCTATGGTATGATGAAGAGTGTAAGATAACAAAGAGAACTTGGGATGGAAAAAGAAAATAAGAAGGCTTGTGAAAAGGAAAAATATGTGAACATAAAAAGGAAAGAACTATTTTCTCTTAAAAAGCACAACTCCAAAAAAATCTGAAGTGAACTAGAATGAAGAGAAAAAAATAGAAAATATACATGTACAAATTGTTAGTTCATATTCAAAATTAATTTATGAGAGAGTTCAATATAAATGCATCCCCTTATAATCAACACAAAAAGTGGGCTCTTATTTATAGAAGATATCACTAAAGGCACAAAGACTCTAGTAGGGAGTGAAGCACAAAATATAAATGGTTTGAAAGAAAAATATTTAAAATGAGGAGTCATTGTATTACACCAAAAGAATTTTCAATGATGTTATCCAAGAAGGCTTCCCAATTAAGTAGACAATTAATTTTTCAGTATCTCTCTATGGAAGTAAAGATATCATAAGCTATCAAACTAATACACTATCATAATCAAATCCTTTTCTTGGAAAACTATCAAGAGCATGGCAGGGCATATGATTATTACTTGACTAGAAAAAGAGGGACAAAAAGAATAGGGAAAAGCCAATTTTAAACTAAAGCATTCCATTATTGACCATAATATCACCCATATATACTTGATTGTAAAATATATGGGATGTCTAAGGAGAAGAGCTTCATGATGCTTTGTTGAATTTTAATGAGTATTAGACATGATTCCTAGAGACCTAAATTATAGAATACAGTGGAGGAACTTGGAATTCTATATTAGTACATGGAATAGGAAATGATATAGGTATGTAAGAGGCCTCTAGAATGGTAGTGGGCTCCATAGTAACAAGTGGAAAAGGGGACTTGTAGTTGGAGGAATAGGGATAGAATGATATTTCATAAGTCTATATGTAGTAAAAAGACAATGGTCAACATCATGGGTATCGTAGATGAAGAAAATATGATTTCTTTGTTTGGTCTCATCTACCATGGGTATCTTCAATTTTTTTGATCATTCCTCCTACTAACATTTGTCTAATTTTATCTGAACTCTTGTTTTGACATTGAGGTTTTAAGTTAATATTTTATTTTCCTTTATAGTTTGGATCCTTCTTTTAGTTCTTAATATTTATCTTTTTTCCATTAATTTGAAGCTTGAATTTAGTTAAAAATTCTCTACACACCTATTCTAAATATTCCATTTCATGAATTTTATGATTTTACCTTATCTTACATGCCAAAGTCATAATGTCCTACTTTTCATTAAATTCCTACAAGAAATTAAGGAACTTGGGATACCCACCTCCCAATGGTCTTGGAATGGATGCATTTAGATGGAGAAGGATTTAAAAAGGCTCATGGTACTTGTGGATCCCTCAAAGGCATGATATATAACACATGAACTCTATTTATGAAATTTGGTCTTTAGTTGTTGGCTTCTAGTATGAATGTGATTTATAAGGTGGAATTCTTAGTTGAGACTCTCAATCTTCCATTGTTGGTTTCTAGTGCGATTATACAATATGAGCTAAGTATTAATCTAATGTTAATTCTTGAAAGAAGGTATATATTATTCTCATATTAATTCTCACACAGAGTTGTCTTAGTCAATTTCTCATATGAACCATATTTGTAAAATTTTCTTAATATAAAAACATATTTTATTTCATTAATTAACCTATCTTTTCTATGTAGAGGATGCTTTTATTTTTTTATAAGTATATAATTCAAAATTAATTAGTAATTCAAGATAGAGTACACACAATATTTAGTTAAAATAAAATAATATTCTTATTTCCATGAGAGTTATGTAGAATGGTAGCAATGTCTCAGAAATATTTCTTTTCTACTAAATTTTTATCATTGTTTTGAGTAAATCATCTCAATTATATAGCCAAGCACATCAAAAATTTATGGATTAGAAAGAAAAATAATCACACATTTATCATATTTTTATATGTATAAAGTTTCCACCATCAAACTATTTATACTTATGGATTGTATAAAAATATAAATTTAATCATTATTCCTAATTTATTAAGAATCAATCTAATAACTTGACTTCATATTGTATACTTTTTATAAACATCTCATTAATCCAACCATACATTTTATATATGTTAAAAAATATATAATAAGAAAATACAACTTCTAAATATGATACTAAATCTAATTAATATTTATTTAAAGCTAAGACTTCAAAACCAATAACCATTCAAAATGCTTAAACAATGATAGCATAACATTTTATAGGTTTTAAGCAAATCATTCTAGTATTTAATTATTAATATAAGAACAATTTAAGTAACCTAACTCTAAGACAAACACTACGATTTCACATTAGGACATAGGTATATGACCTTTTTAATATAAAAGTAACCCCCACCAAAACGTGCACCAAAATATATTAAAAGTCTTCTCATTTTGTTTTTCTTGAAAGGAATCTAATGGGCATAGGAAATTGCTTGGAAGTTGAACAAGATGGAGAAGATTATATCAAATCCCAAGAGATGCTAATTATCCTTGGTTGAAGCTTCAAATATTAGCTTTGTTTTTAAATTGAAAATAAAATCTTAGGACTAGACAATATCTCACTAGATCATAATATCACAATGCACATGGATGACCCTTAGCTATATGGCAACAATTCTAAAGGAGTCTTCTAATAAAATTAATATTTCAAAATTTAAATTATATTTAAGTCAACTTCTTGTTTGTTAAATGTTATTTTATTGACTCAACTTTCAATTATGTTGATTATATAAATTAGAGTAATATATAAATGATAAATTTTATTTCATTGTGATGATTTAGAATCTAATATATAGTTTGAGTGTTCTTTTATACATTATATAATCATATAAGTATATCATCAACATGATCTTAACATCTAAGTTAATTATGTATATTATATGATTATTTGGCGTGCCTTCAATTATTATCTTAAAAATTTTAAATTGGAAGAGGGGTTTGATCAAAGGAGAATGATCTCACTTGGTAAATTTCTAAAAGCACATCCTTAAACATCTCTTATGTTTTAGATACCGACTCTAAATGGTGAGGTGGATAGAATACAAACACCAAAATGTACACTATCATTTCTAGACATTAGAGTTTGAATATGCAAATAAGGTTTAGGTTTTTGGGCACCTAAATGAATTATCTAGCAAAATACAATGATTTTAACAATTTAATACTAGTTGTTTGATTTAATCTATGACTCTAATTGATGCATGAACATCTAGGTCCACAAGTAATCTTGCATCACCATTTTTTTTAGTTTATAACTTCAATTTTGTTCATTTGTGTTTTGGTTGTTGGTTTTAGACTCATTTAGTTTCAACTTTCATGAGGATTTTTTGCTAGCTTCATAATTTTCTTCTAGAGTTGTTGGGGTCCAAATGAATATTGGGGTACATCATATTATAAAGGATAGAGGAATTTTGTGCATTTTCCCTAGTAGACATGTACATGTGAAATGTGGAAGAATTGACAAGGAAATTGAATTGTTTGAAGGATATGCACAAAATGGATTTGTTGAAAAGGGTTTAGAAAATTTCAAGAAAATGCAATTGGTGAGTGTAAAGCAAAATTTCACAACCTTTGCCAACATCCTCCTTGCTTGTACCAAAATGGGAGCTTTGGAATAGGGTATGGACATCCATTAAAGCGTAATGGGAGGGTGATTAATGACAAATATATAATTCAACTGGAAATTCTTTGGTTAAAATGTGGAAGCATAGAAGAACAATGCTGATAACTTTGTTTTGGTTTGGGTGTTTTCATTTAGTGACTATTTGATAGTATGTACTAATGGTCTACTCTATATCGTATTATAGACAAAACTAGCCTTCCTAATAGCGGTGTTGGGAAGTCCTGTAGTTTGGGTGGTTTTTGTTTGGGGTCTAGAATGTACATCACAGCCAAATCTACATTGTCCGAGTTCATTCAAGTTATTCAATCCCCTGTTTCATTGGCATGATAAAATTCCATAGAAATTTTGATCTATATACATGAAAGTTTGTAACTAACTCTCCCATTTTCTAGGGTTTAATATTATTGTCTCTAAATGAAGTTAGAGCATGTAAGAAAACACTTAAACTATGCACCACTTTGATGATTCTGTTTGTAACACATGTATTACTAAGACTGTACAAAATTATTTCCAACAAGTTGTTTTTTAACCGATTAATGCATTATGGGAAATATTTGAATTTGTTCTTGAGAGGACTTTCCACTTTAATGATTCTGGATATAATAAATGGAGACATGTCATTTGAGTATTTCCACTTGTCCCTTCATTTGGGATGTTTTGGGGTTATGGGATTGGTAGGGAATGTCTTAGGGCCACCAAGAAATGTGTTCTCATGGAATGCCTTGAGTGCAGGATATTCACAAAATGGGGTCTTATGGAATGCTATGATTCTAAGATATGCATGAAATGGGTTTGTTGAAAAGGCTTTAGAAACTTTCAAGCAAATGCAATTGGAAATTGTAAAGCCAAATTCCACAACCTTCACCCTGCCTACACTAAAATGAGAGCTTTGGAACAGGGTATAGACGTGTGCCAAATGTGGAAGCATTGACAAGGTGAATGAACCAAAAAATGGCCGAAGTTGATAGCTGAGAAACAAAATTTGATCTCATGGAATGCCATGATTAAAGGATACACACAAAATGGATTTGTTTTATTATTTAGGGTTTAGAAACTTTCAAGAAAAGGCAATTCAATGAACACTGTAGCCATGCATATGAAATGGGGAAGCATAATTTACCAACCTATGGAGGGTGATACATTGTCGAACGTGATGCACTGTGGAGGGTGATGCACTGTCGAAGGTGATGCACTACGGAGGGTGATGCACTGTCGAAGGTGGTGAGTTGAATGCCAGTTCACCTAGGAGTTCGTTGCTTCACATGTGCTCAGTTTGCTGCTTCACATGCATGTATGAAAATGACTGTCGAAATCAACGATCATTTTCTTTAAAATTCCCTAATTTAGGGGTTCAAGTGAACCCCCTTTGCTTGAACCCATTTTTTAATATTAAAAACAATGAATACCATGGGTTCGAGCGAACTAAGGGGTTCACTCGAACCACATGGTTCGGTTGAATGCTTTTATTGGTTTGCTCGAACCTATAAGTTTGAGCGAACCCCTTTAATTTGTGCAAGTGCCCACAATGCAATTTTTCTTCCTCCATAAAATTGTAAACCACTTATGTGGCCCTACCCAATTCTGATCATTGCATGCTTCTTCCATAGTTTTTGGCTCAGTTTCTGAGAGTAGGCACAGTAATACTTGCTCTTGAGTTGCTTTTCTTCTTGTGATAATTCTCTTGTTCTTATCTCCAATAACCTATTTTTTTGAGTGGTTTTTCTATACATACCTTGGAGTTTTAGCTATAGTTACCAGAGCCTCCTTTGTCTCTTCTTCTTCTTCTTCTTCTTCTTCTTCTTCTTCTTCTTTTTTATCCTTCTCTCCTTTGTCATTCGAGTTATCTAATTCATATTCAATATCATTTTCAAAAATTCTTTGAACATCTTCATCTACTTCCACATTCGTACTTTCAACCATCTTGTTTAGTCTCTTGTTGGAACACCGATACACTTTACTTTTGTAGAGTAACCCAAGAATATTCCTTCTTCAACTCTACTGTCGAACTTTCCAAGATTGTCCTCATCTTTCTTGATGTAGCATTTCCTTCCAATTTTTTTGAAGTATTTTACTATGGGAGCTCTTCCATGCCATAGCTCATATGATGTCTTTCCATACTTCCTCTAGAACAATACTCCATTAAGGGTCAATACTCCATTAAGGGTGTATACTATTGTATGTATCGCTTATCTCCAATAGACCTGTGGTAAACTTCCTTCCATGATCATTATTCTAGCTGCTTCTTGAATTGTCCAGTTCATTCTTTCCACTACACCATTCTATTGAGGTGTTCTAGGGGAATATAGATATATTTTAATGCCATGATTTTCATAGTATTTGTTAAATTCATCAGAAGTAAACTCTCCTCCTCTATCAGATCTTAAACAATTGATTTTTCTGTCAATTTCATTCTCAACTCTTGCCTTGAAAATATTGAACTTTTCCAATGCCTCTAATTTTTCTCTCAAAAATGCAACCCAAGTAAATCTGGAATAATCATCTATTAAAAGCATGAAATACTTATCACCTTGTAAGATTCTTGTTCTAGTTGCACCACATAGGTCAGTGTGTACAAGGCCCAACAATCTGGTAGATGATTCTTCTTTTCTTCAAAATGTTTCTTTGGTTTGCTTTCCTTCTTGACATCCTTTGCAGATAGTATTGTTTGGTTTGGTTAGTCTTGGAAAATCTCTTATTGCTCTTGATGAACTTATCCTTACCAAATTGTCAAAGTTGATGTGACACATCCTTTGGTGCCAAAGCCAATTGTCATTGGATTAAGATACAAAGCATCTTTTTGTATCTCCTTCTAGTTGATTCATATTCCCACTTGTTCTTTTTCCATCCGCAATAACAGTTCCAAATCTCTTCTAGATCTCACAACCATCATCCTAAAACACCACAGTATAGCCATTTTTGCACATTTGTCCAACACTCAAAAGATTATGATATAATCCCTTCACATAGTAAACATTGTCAATGTTATGTTTTCCATAAAAGGTAATAGAACCAATTCCAACAATTTGTGTTGTCTTATCACTACCAAATCTAATAGAACCTCCATCATATTTCTCAAGCTTTACAAACTTACTTTTGTCACTGGTCATATGATTCGAGCATACACTATCAATCAACCATTCATCTCTATTTATTTTAACAAATAATGCAACTTTAGGAAAAATATTAGAGATATCAAATCTAGGTTCATCCTTTTCCACCAAAAACAAACAATCTTCATGATCTGATTCATCATCTGAAATGCCAACATTCTCATTGACATAATAGGCCTTTTTATTGATCTTTTTAAACTTTTGCCTTTTTCCTTTCTCTGAACACTTAGTTTCTAGATGAACAATCTTTCCACATCTAATGCATTTAAGAGGTAACATACCTTTGTACCTGCTGGTACCTATCTTCAGTTTCCTTGTGAAATTTGCTTCCAACTCTTCTGAACTTTCACTATCCGGATCATCTTTTGACTTTGTGGCTTTGAAGGCTATTTTGGATTTCTCCTAAGTTTCTTTTCCAAATTTCCTCATTTAAAATGTAGTCAAGGTGCCAAATAGCTGCTCTCTAGTGAATTTCTTTGGATTATAGACTTCCTCAATGGCTGAGATCTTGTCACTATAGTTCTTCAATAGGGTCATTAGAATCTTCTCCATTACATATTCATCTGTCAGAGTTCCTCCTTGATTTTTGACTTCATTTACTACATTGTCAACTCTCTGAAAGTAGCTTGCTATGTCCTCACCTTCTTCCATCCAGAAGTTCTTGAATATCTTCGCTTAGCTATCAACTTCTTTGATAATTTGACTCTATCATTTCCTTCATAGATTTCTTTCAAATTTTCCCAAACTTCATAAGTGGTGCCCAATGAAATAAATTTTGTTAGCTCAGTCTTAGATAAAGCACTATAGACTGCATACCTTGCTTTTTCATTCTCTTCATAGGAAGAAATATCATCTGCAAAAGAAGGACCACTTGCCGGCTCAACATATTTTTTCTCAACAACTTTCCAAGTCTTGTAACCAAGAGAGATCAGGTAACCTATCATCTGCACTTTCTAGAAACTATAGTAAGATCCATCAAACACATGGATTGTCAATTTGTGCGCCATCGAATCTACCCCAAGCGATTAAGCTCTTCTTTGAGGAACTAAAGCTATAATACCAATTTTTAACAATCTGGATAACTAAGAGAGGGGGGTGAATCAATTATCTTCAAATAATTTTCTTTACTTTAATTAATCCGGATCTAAATTAAATCAATTAGATATTAATGAACATGAAAGAACAAAACAACACCATGCACAATGAACACCAAAATTTATGTGGAAACCCAAGAAGGGAAGAACCACGAAGAATAATAATTCTCAATTATAAAGCACTGGTTAAGGTGACACCGGTTAAGGTGATTTTTACAAAGGATCATTTCCAAGTTGCTCACTACAGGGTGGCTCACTTCCGGTTGGGCTCACTACCCGAATATTATAGCCAAAGATACAAAAAGGATCACTGCTTACAGAAAATGACTCACTGCCAATAAAAGAATGATGAAAGGGAATCCATTGCTGAAAGAATTGTCACCAACAACATCAGAGAGAATCTCACTGTCTGCTACCTCTAGTCATACACTTTCACACACTTCCCAAATTTTGGATATTCAAATTCGCATTCACTTGTATCAAACAAAAACATCTTATACTTATATCATTCCAAGTCTTCATAATCTCTCAAGTCGGCTAAACATAATTTCACAATTCCTAAGTCGACCAAGAACAATTTGAAATAGGTCACCACAAAAACATTCCCATAATGGAGAGGAATGAAACATGGACCAAACATAGCCTTCTCACTCAAATCAAAACACTACATGATACCCAAAACCAAAGAATAAGATATACATGTTATAATGAAAACCATGTACAAGAGCACGTTAACCAAAGTTGCTAGATCGGTTTGGACCCAAAAGAATGTATCTTATTGTGTTACAAGAGAAATGGGACCAAGACATATACAACCCAATGTAGATCTTTACAGCATGACATCCAAAACTAGGCCAATCCGGATAATCAAGGAACCAAAATAGAACTTTGGTCAAACAACCAAGATATGTTGACATCAATGACAACCATTAATGACAACAAGCAATCAACATCATCAAGCAACACATTCCAACAGTCAGCACCCCCATAATAACTAGCTACAAGTTGAGAAAAACTCACGAGTCACCAGTTGCAAATCAGATAGTGTACAAGTCAATGATTGGAAGCTTACTATACTTGACTGCATCAAGACCAGATATTATTCATGCAGTGTGTATGGTAGAAAGATTCCAAGCTACACCAAAGGAGTCTCATGTCAATACTGTGAAGAGAATTTTTAGGTATACCAAAAGCACAATTGACTATGGGCTATGGTACCCAAAGAATAAGGATTTTTCCTTGACAACATATACAGATGCAGATTGGGTTGGATGTGTGGATGATAGAAAAAGCATAAGTGGAGGAGAATTCTTCTTGGGAGACAAGTTGGTTTCCTGGATAATCAAGAAGCAAGAATCAATCACTCTTTCCATAGCAGAAGAAAAATATGTAGTAGCAACATGTTGTACTCAGGTCCTATGGATGAAGCAAACACTTAAGGAAATTAAGGTAGAGTACAATGATCCTATCTCTATTATTTGTGACAACTCAAGTGCAATAAACATCTCAAAGAATTTAGTGATGCACTCTAGAACAAAGAACATATCCATAAAGTATCATTTCATTAGAGAGAAGGTTGTAGACAAAGAGGTTAGTATGGAATACATTCCCACTAAAGAACAAGTGGCTGACATCTTCACCAAGCCTCTTCCAAAGGATCAATTTTAATAACTGAGGTAGAAATTGGGAGTAATGTCTCCCACATCATATCACTAAATATTAGTGATAGGGTATAAGTCTAGGGGGAGCTTCTTTGGTTCTTCATTCTTCCCTAGAAAAGTAAAGGCAGCTCAAGTCAGATAAAACTTGTTTTAAAAATTTCTAATGACTTGATGGTTGCTCATTCAAGGATTCCAACTTTCTCTTTCGATTGTTTGTCAAAGGGAGAGTATGTTTTCATGGGGAGTGTGCCCTTTTCCATTAATGTCAAAGGGGGGAGTAAATTGTGAATATAATTTGTGATACCTAGGAAATTGAGCAAGGGGGAGCAAAAAAAGATGATGTTAGTATAGAGCATGCATTGGTATAAGATTCAAATCATATAGGCTGAGTGAGCATTTGGTTTTTCCATCAATGACAAAGGGGGAGATTATTGGCATGCATATTGTTGTCATTGATGTAAAAAGAACTTTTCTGTGTGATATTATGCTTGGGAGTCTGGTGATGTTTGGATGGTGGGATGAGTTCAAATGTATTCAGTCATGGCGTTGAAAAAAACTTTATATTTTAATGATGATTGTCTATCGATGGATGCAAGTTGCTTAAGTGACAACCTAAGCCATTGAGTTTGTTGGGGCAACCGACCCATTTTTCTTGTGCCTACCGGCTCAATGAATATTTGATGATCATAATGCTTCCCTAGTTACAAGGTGAATATTTGTCCTTGGTATGATCTATGACAGTGATTGAGGGTTGAAGATCTAAAGGTTTTTCTGCGTGTTCGGTGCAAATATTATAGATTCCCATCTAGATTCCTTGGAATAGCACAATGGTGTACATTGTGAGACCAGATTGATAGGTAGGTGTCAAGGATAACTGGTGATATGAAGGTGGTAGTGTGTGATTGATCAATCTAACAATTCAAATCTCCATTGTAAATTATGTGGTTATGCCAAGGAAATAGATGGCAATAATCCACCAGTCCGCTAAAGATTGGGTGGGACCACATCTAAAATCACGGAACTATAGATTCATGATGTGTATCTTTGGGACTTGCTCGCGACAAGTTGCATATGGTGAAAAATAAATGATGGTCTTCAAAGAAAATCTTTATCCGATGGTTGTGTTTTAAAAAGTTGAATGGTGAATGTTGATTGACAGATCGTGGTACGAAAAGCACTGATCAACGACTTAGGTTCAAATTGAGAATCCTTAATGGCTATAGTAGTATTAACTGGGGTTTTGAATACAAATTGACTCAAGGAGCTGATCAATTTGGCCCAACTGCTCGAACTACTAGTATTAATGATGATTAGATGATCATATTAGAGACATAGACATATAGGTGGTGAAAAATCTGATCTAGATTCATTATAGAGAATATGACTTAAATGCTACTAAAAATCCACACTATTTTGTGTGCCAAAAACAGAAAAATCTCTAATTTTTGATAAGTGGGTGCATGGCTTAATGTTTTGATAGCTTGCAGAAGAAGATCTAAATATCAAACCCTAGCAGAGAAAAGATGTGTGTGAGAATCTCAAGGAATATGTTGAAGGATGATGATGGATAAAAGGAGAAAGATGAAGGAATTAAAAAAAGAATGTATGATGCTACAAAAATAAGAGGAAGTGAAGGTGTGTTGCATCTGAGCAACAAGTGTCATTTGAGATGGATAGAGATAGTTCCAGTGAAAAGAAGCATGAAGGAAAGCAAAGTCCTTGCTTAGATTTTGAAGGCAGACATAGAATGCACTCCTAGAGAAAGTGCAGCAAGACTGTGTAGTGTATCTGGAAGTCATTTGAGATAGATAGAGAATGCACTAAAAGAAAAAGAGGAGAGTGCAGTAGCAGGGTGGAAGAACTGAACCCGAAAAAAGAATAGTAAATATTAATTTAGGTTCACCCAAAAGAGAAAAACAAAAGAGATACGAAGCTTAAATGAAGGTACAAAGGTCAAAATCATGTGTTGTGTAGTTGCAAACTAAGTTGCAACAGTGAATTGTGTGTTGTTGAAAAATCTGTAACTATCATTATTGTAAATCTGATTGGTGGGTGCCATCAGATATCTAGGTAGGCACTCAGAGTAGGGAGTGGGTGCTTCCTTCGAGTCTCCTTAGGGTTGGTACCCTTGAAACATTGTAACAAAGATTTTGATTATGAGGCTGGATTAGGATAGTAGCTTGTAGCAACACTTCACTGTGGTTTTTCCCATCTTGGGTTTTCCACGTATATCTTGTGTTATGTGATGCTTGCATATGTGCATGTTCATGTATTTGAATGAGTCTTAACTGGCACAAAGTGTTTAAGGATAAATTTTTTAAGTCATCTACTGATTCAACCCCCTCTTAGTAGATCATTGTGTTCCAACATAACTCTATTATTTTGAACTCTATGTTTGGATTTCAGTTCTGTAGTTTCTTGAATTCATAATAGTATTTTGTATTTTCATAGTTAACCTAGGTACATCTTTATATTATCAAATTCAGTTAATTAATCAATATCAAATCAATCTCGATCCCACAAAGAACTAAAACCCTGATCCCCCATTCTGGCTCTTCTATTGAGGTTAGTAGCCAAATGGGTGTTTGAGATCAATTTTAGTTCTTTCCATTGTTATGCAAGAAGAGATGTGATTTAGAACCTAGATCCTCTTTTCCCACATCACACTATTATAAGGAATTTGATGAGTTTTGTAAGAATGCAAGTTTTGTTTAGTAGAAGACTATACCATATATACCTTAGTAAAATGAGGTGGCAAAGAGAATGAACTCAACCTTGTTAGAAAGAGCTAGAAGTATGTCAAGTGGTACACAATTGGATTGGTTCTTTTGGGTAGAGGTTGTGAGTAAATTTTTTTGGTAAATTAACCTCCTTGTTTAACTCTTGTTGATAAAACTCATTATGTAGTGTGGAAAAGTTAGAAATCTTCTATTTCACATTTAAGAGTATTTAGTTGTTAGGATTATGTTCATGTGCCTATGGAAAATAAATCTAGATTGGATTTAGAAGTATAGAAATACATTTTTTGAATATGGTAAAATGTAAAAGGTTAAAGATTTGGAATCCACTAACCTAGAAAATGATATTTTCTAGATATGTGACTTTTAAGGAGTTTAGAGAATTTTTAGATCTTGTGCAATCAAAGAAAAAGGAAGGAAAGAAAATAGTACATTTTAAGAACAAGGTAAAAAAAATGAAGATGTACATGTTGAAGAAAAAGATGATGGATTAGAGGAAGAAGAGGAAGAAGAGGGTTTAGATAAGATTATTGAGTAGGATGAGTAGGTTAAGAATGCAAAATAACAAGTAGATCCCCTTACTCTTACCTTGAGAAGATCCATGAGACAATGAAATCTAGTTGGTAGGTATATTCTACCAATTGATTGCTATGCATTTTATTTTTTATATACGAGGACATGATAAACCTCAAGTTTTTAGGTATTCTATTTCTTTGTAGGATAGTGATTCTTGGATGCAAGCCATGTAGGAGGAGATGGTGGCTTTTGATATATGTGACACCTAATATATTATTATTTTTCTAAGGGAAGAAATTATATTGGTCGTAAGTGGATATATAAAATGAAGATAAATAGATGGATGGTTAGAGAAGTACAAGGAAAAACTATTGGTGAAGGGCTACTCCCAAAGAGCGAGTTGATTTATGTTAAAATTATTGATGATTAATTTCTAATCATTGTCTTGTGTGTGAATGACAAGTTGTTTATTGGTAAAAACAAGGTGATGGTTAGGGAGCTCAAAATTGATCTTTATATCACATTTTATATGAAGGATTTGGTGGCTAAAAAATATATTCTTGTTATGGAGATCAACAATGATTAGGTACTCATAAATATTTTATTAACTTCGAGTAATTATTTTGATACCCTTTTTAGCAATTTAGTATATATGATTACAAACATGCGAGTATCCATTTTCTCATTGACACTAATATTTCTTTAGATATGTATCCCAAATTGGATAATTTTTCAAGGACATATCTAAAATACCTTATGCTAGTGTTGTTGGTATCTTGATGTATGTAATGATTTGTATTAGATTGAATATTGCCCAAGCAATAGGAATTTTGAGTAGGTTTATGTCTAACCTTGGTAAGGAGCATTAAAATTGTGTTAAGAGGGTTTTTATATATTTTCAAGGAACTTTTGATTACTAATTGTGTTATCATGGTACTAATGATTTGGATAATACATTATACATATAAGGCTTTGTGGATATATATCTGTAGGTGACTTGGATAGTCAAAGGTCCACTAGTGAATGTAATATCTTTATTTGGTAGTTAATTGAGTTGGATGAGTAAGAGGTCGATCATGGTTGTTTTGTTCATCCTTGAAGAAAAGTGTATGATTTCTACACATGCTTCTAAGGAGCTGATATAGTTACAAATACTATGCTCACGTATTAGTTTTGATTGTAGGGTGGTTAGAATTAGTTATGAAAGTTAGAGTGCTATTTTTTTTCCAAGAACTCCATGTCTCATAATAAGCATGTTGGTGTTTAATATAATTTTGTATGGGAGATGGTAGATAATGGTAAGATCATGTTGTAAAAATTTGGCACTCAAAATAATATTTTAGATTCCCTTAAGAAACTAGTGAGCATAGATAAGTTCTCTTGATGTAGAAAGGCCATGGAACTTGGATATTGTACTTGATTAATTTTATGTTTCCTATGGAAGTTATTGTAAGACATAATACCAAGTGGGTTTATTTTAGGATATTGTGATATTTAATTGCAATCCTAATGTGCATGTTATGTCATGTCTCGAAACATCTTGGAGAGGGTACTTGGATACCCCTTAGGTGGATGAGAGGTATTATTTTATTATTATTTTAAAGAATTTATATATTAATTGTAATGGTGTTCATGAAGGAGGCAAAGCACAAAGGTGGTGGTTACAAATCAATTAGAGGCCATTTACGACATTTTCCCAATCCTAGGTGTTAAGAGGATGTATTGGAGCATATCTTCATTATTGGTGGGTCCCATATGAGTTGGTTGTAAGAGTTAGATGGAATTCTTGGGATGTGTGCCATTATGAGGAGTTCAAGTGAATGATGTTGTTCCTAATTATTTATTTTGTAGTGTGGGACAGTGAGAGTTACTTTTGCTATTGTTAATTTCATAGGAATTACAACTGTAATTATGGGAGGTTTCCCACGTGAATGGGGCATGGAATTTTTTGCCAATACTGATGGCCTCCTGATCTGTGCCGAATCTCCTTCTTTAACAGTGATATCGATCTCCTTTAATTCTGCAATCTGCTGCGATTTGTAGCTTCCTTTTCAGCAGCATTCACCTTCAACTATTTTCTGGCAATGACTGGAGAATATTTGGTAGCTGTGGCTTTTTTTAGAGGATGCGATTCCAGTACAGCAGTGTCTTTTTTTCTCTTCCAACAACTTATTCTCATTTGGTGGCAGCAGCTATAGGCGCTACAAACTCAGATGTGCGGCTTAATTGGAGCGAAACTTCTCCTCCCTATCCTGCGATCGACTCTTATGGGCGATGGCGGCTCCTTTTCTCATTCACGGCCTCTCCTTTGATGACTCTTTTGACTAGGTGGTAGCTTACCACAATCTGCATTCCTCTCGCAGCTCCAAGCGGCGATCTGCCTTTATATGGCAACTTAACTGTCTTTGGTGGCTTCTCTCAAACACTGGCGGCTCCAAAATCTCCAAACAGCGGCTTCCAAACATAAACAACGATCTTTTTGTTTGGTGACTTTCCAAAAGACCTGCACACTCAAATTTGAAATCCCTTTTAACTTCATTGAATAACTCTGCAATCTCCTTTAATGATGGGCTGGCGGCTCCTGTAGCTTCTGCTTCCACTCCTTGGTGGCTTTTTAAACATTGGAAATTTTGACAAATCAAACCCTTAATCTAATTTGCGAATTTCCTTCAACGATCCCTTGATCTTCTTGGATCTACATTACTTCAACCTCATCTAACTTGAGCTCCACCAATCCGTCTTCTGAAAAAATTGTGATTAAAAATTATGACACCTTAACAGGTTGAGATGTGTTCTTACGCCTGGGCAGCCCTTCCACACAGGTAACAATTTTTAATGCCAGTAAACAATCTTCCTTTAACCTTTGGCGGCAGTAGAAAATTCGTGCGAGCTCTTTTATGTATGCAGCTTCACTGTCAACCTCTGATACCACTTGTTGGTGGTGGATGAAGATTGGACAATTTCAGAATATATAGAAACTTCAACAACAATTGATTGTCATTGATCATTTGATATAAACATTACAAATTCTTGGAATGCGACAACCTTCAACTCTCTCTCCATCTCATGATCATACACACATTTTGATCAGCTAAACACTTGATGCTAGAACTTAGACTAACTTGTCACATTAGATAAATCACTAACAAATATTTAATATTTCTCTCTTTTATCTGTATTTTGTTTCCTTCTAGAATAATTCATTTAATTTTGTCTTAACGATTGGTGGTGGGAGAAATTACATATGTGAACAAATAACTCTTTGATTACAATTACAAGCATTGCTATAGGGAGGCCAATTCTTTGGTAGATAGGTTGGCCAAGTTTGCATCATTATAAGAGGTCAATTCTTTGGTAGACAAGTTTGGCCAATTTTGCAATTGATGGTCTTTTACCTTTTAGATCTAATTCAAACTTGAGGTTTTGGGGAGATGCTTTGCTTGAGGACATTAGTGCTAGCTAAACATTAATGTTTTTGGCTACATGTTGTAAACTTGGTGTTAGTATCAAGGGTTTTCTAATTTATTAATGATATGTTTCACCCTGTGGCAATCACGTGGGTTGGATTCAACGATGCTTGGTTCATGATTGTTATCATGTACACTGAGGTGTTATTAAAATTTGTATTAGGGGATTTTGTGACTCCTCACAGGATTCGCAAGGTAATCTCCTTTTTATCTAATGGTTTTTTGGTATTCAAGGTTATTTGACAAACCT
Source organism: Sequoia sempervirens (assembly GCA_007258455.2). Taxonomy (NCBI): domain Eukaryota; kingdom Viridiplantae; phylum Streptophyta; class Pinopsida; order Cupressales; family Cupressaceae; genus Sequoia; species Sequoia sempervirens. The sequence goes on from VDFB02097511.1 coordinate 39,225, forward strand.
ATGATGGGCCATTTAAGACACTCTCTTTCATCTTTTTAGCTTCTCACAAGATTTAGATCGATTAATTTAATTGTATGTCATTTATTGGTGGCCTTTTGAACTCATTTTGGATGAATTTCAACACATGTCAGAGATATTGGTGATTTTTCAAGGGAATTTACATCCTTATATGTTAAGGATACATTGTTGAAGTTCTATTTTAATTCAAGAAGTTTTTGTTTCCTCTACAAGCACTTCTAGTTTCTAGTCATAAGCTTCCTTATTTCAGAATTATTTATCCCTCTATCATGTGTTAGAGTTTTAATCAAAGATTTTTTTTACTCCATGAAAATGGCAGATGCAACATTCAGATCGTTATGAGTTGGAAAATCTTAAGAAAGTTTGTATTAATGGCTTGCCTTCAATTGATAGTGCTATTCAAAAGGTGGTTGGCTAGGATATTCTTGTGGGGTATCCATAGCATAACCTCTGTAGTGATGTGGTCTCTATCTTCTTGTTCAATGTTATGGACATTTTCTGTGATTTAGACATGGTTAAATTTTTGGCTCATTCTTTTATCAGTGTAATTAGATTTCCACAATCCATATGAATTATCTAAGTGTGATCTGAAACGTTGATGCAAAAACTAGCACACAATCAAATCCAGAAGCAATTAGATAATTCATTCTTTTATGTTAGAGATTCTCATCCTTGAGGAGAAATTAGATCTTGTGTTTGCTGATTATGATTTTGAATTTGGTTGTTGGTATGTGGGGGTGTTTTCTCCCTCAAAGCGTTGTGTAGTTTGAAGGTGTAAAATGCTTATCGCCTAAAGCCAAGGCTGGCATGTGTGGTGGCTCTCTAAATGACTTCAATCTTGCCCTTGATTCTTTTGAGAAGGAAGTCTATGGATTCATATTGGCCAAGGTGCACTCTATAACATGATATCCTCTTCCTTTTGTGAAATGGTAAACAAGAGTCATGTGCAAGAGATGGCCATTGGTGATTGTTTAGAGCTTTAGTGGTGGCTCTTGCTTTGATTATATCCATTTTGGTATATTTATTTATGAATTACAAGTATTGAATGAAGTTATTGATGATTTGAGACATTTTATCAAATAGTTTTAATGTGTTAATTATATTTTTATTTTGCATATATTAATTTTGATTATAGTTTTGCTAATAATTTGAAATATTTTTTCAAATAGTTGTAATGTTTTATTTATTCTTATTTTGTGTACAATAGATTATATCATGTTATGAATAATTTGAAAAAATCAATGAATAATTTAAAAAAATCAATTGTTATTTTGTTGATCTCTATGTATATATTGAAGCTTCCATTTTATTTTAGAGGTTTTTGACAAAAATTATCAAGTTAATTTTTTCATTTGATAATAACACTTTCTTAGAAATAAATATACTTTTCTCAATAGATCAACTTACCCAAAATAATAAATATTATCTATAAACTCACATTTTATTGAAACATTCTATACAACATTCTTTTATTTACAATACATATAAAACTGTAAAAAAATAAAAATATTTATTAAACATTATAGAAAAAACTTTTAATTTTTTTTTATAAATATATATATATTTTTGCCAACTATTTAACTAGCTACTATAAGTACTTTTCATAATTAAAAAAAAACAACGATAATGGATACAAAGGACTTTTTATATTAGAATACTTGGGCGGTATTAGCAAATCAAATCAAAAGCTATTTACGATTCTCATCACTTCGTCACCGCTTGAACAAATCCGTCAACGTTGGAGCGAGAAGAACCGCCTTCCATCGTCGCATTTCTCGCCGACTCCTTCCATTGGACTGCGTTCTTTCGGAGCTCTGCGCCCTCCTCGCTGCAAATCACTCTTTGCACACACCTCTCAATCTCATCCCACTCAAACGTCACATCACAGTTGGCATGTTGCGTCCGCCTCAATTTAACGCCCATCTTCCACACGTCCACGATTGATTTGCAATTGGTGGGCTGGTCGAATTGGAGGTCGCAGGCGAGCAGCGGAACCCCAGCACTCACTGCTTCCACCGTCGAATTCCATCCGCAGTGAGTTATAAACGCCCCCACCGACGGGTGATTCAACACTTTCAGCTGAGGACTCCAATTTACAATCAAACCGCGATCTCCAATCTCCTCCTCAAACCCCTCCCAAAAATTTTCCCACACCGTTGTCTGCCCTGCAGAGGGACGGATCGCCCACAAAAAATTCTGCCCACTGCTCTGCAAGCCACGACCTATTTGCTGGATCTGTTGTGTAGTAATGGTGGCTATGCTGCCGAAGGAAACGTAGACAACAGAGTGAGAAGGCTTGGAGTTGAGCCATTCCATACACCCCTCTGTCTCTTCTTCCCACGGGCTGCCGCCGAACTCTGTGTCCTCGCTATTTCTTCTGTCCAGAAAGGCGGAGGGAATTAGTGGGCCCACCGTACAAACGGGAACATTTGCTTCCCTCAGGTAATCGATCGCTTTACCTTCGAGCTCATCAAACGAGTTCAAAATCACCCACGAAGCGCCGTTAAAACTCTCGACGAAACTTAGATTGTCGTCCAGACAACCAGCCGTGAGAAGTGGAGGAAAAAACGTCGTCGGTAAATGGGGCATTCCCAACTCGCCTAAAGCCGGAATGACAACAACGCCTTTCGAATCCCGTTCGCAGTTATTCCACTTCTCCACTGTGAACACAAAAGCAAAAAAAAATTACATGTGTTTTAAGCGAAGTTTACCTTAAGTTTGAGCAGATAGGGACGCGAAAATGAAAATGGGAAGAGCTTAAAGAGTTTAAAGAGCTTATGAGTTGTTAACGAGCCAGTGAAAATTAGTTTAAATTCTAGCCCGTAGAACAGTTAAAATAAAATAAAAAAACACTACGGCTGGGAGATGGCAACCCCTTTGTTATGTATTAATAAAGAGGTCAAGATATTTAACAAACAAACCGTATTTAAAATGATGATAGATTGCCCCAACAGTTGCAGACAGCGTGTAGAAAAGAGCTCGAGGGATGTTTACTTTGAGCGAAACTTGCGCAACCCATGGCATAAACGCATCATGAACGATACATGTCACAGGAGGTCCCCTTACGTTTAGGCGCTCAATCAGCTCTTCCAAATCGGATCCCTCTATCTGCTGTAAGTGCCCGAAAATGTAAAGAATATCTGAAACGATGTCCATTCCAGGCGGAAGATGGTCCGGAATGGACTCGAACCGAAGACGTATGCCCAGGCGTTGTAGCGTTTTTTCGGCCTTCAACATTCTGTGGTGGTCAAAGGCGAAGCTGACGAAAGTGATGAGCACGCCTGCGGAAGCCAATTCTTTTGAGAATTGCAGGAGGGGGTTTGTGTGGCCTGCTTGAGGAAACGCCAACGCTACAACATGTGCACTTCCACTCGCCATTTTTGCTCTGCTACTTCTTTTTGCCTGCCTTCATCAATAAATAGTAATTCCTCTGCATCATATTCCATCCGCATACGCAACTCCTTTTCCACACAGACCATTTTTCTTTTCTTAATATGCGATACGATAATCATTGGATTTTTTACCCAGATGGTCAAATGCGCGTGCGGTTCAGATTGGTATATAAATCAAACGTCATAGTCAGATGGGAAGCAGACAAAGCGAACATTTTAATATATACTTAAATTATTATTGTGACATAATTTTATTGACATTCAAGATAGAGTAATGAATAATTTATTTATATTAATCTTCAATGTCAATGTTAGGTAATATGGAGTTGTCTCCAATACTTCCAAAAAAATATCTTTGTTCTTTGAAAACGAAAGAATAAAATCTTTTCTCTTATTTTCAATACGATTGAAAATATAAATTTAAAAAATATTTCAATACTTTAAAAAAAATATCTTTGGTCTTTGAAAATGAAAGAATAAAAGATAAAATCTCTTTTAATTAGCTTAAAATAAATGAATTCTAACAGTCAAATAATTATTGTAGGATTAATAATTGATGAAAGTAGTTTTACACGGAGTAATGTACTTAAACAAATGTAAAAATTAAGTAAATAAGATAAAGATACTTAATTAAAAATATAATATAAATATGTTGTGAAAAATTTATAAAAATAGTTGATACATATATAGGAAAAACATAAATGACAAGAAATTCTTTTTGATCTAAAAATCATATGGTTCACTTCCATGACTATGTGGTTTGCAAATTATACGTTTAAGTCAAGCCTATGGATTTGAAGTTTTGTTTGTGGATTTGATATTTGCTCAACTCTTATATCTTGATTTTTCTGAATACTTATGATATGCTCTATCTAACTAGAGATGTTTACGATCATCTTCAAAGAACCTTTTAGGCAAGTATTGATTCTCCTTTAGTCAAAAACCTAAATGTGCCAATTTTTAAACTATGAACAAAGATTAAAATAATATCAAACAAATATGCAGAGATCTACCTAAATGCTAATGTAAGCAAGTAATGCAATAGTGAATTCCCTAATTTAATGCTATATTCTCTTTAAATCATATCTAGGTGTTATACACCAAATGTGTAAAAGTGAAGTAGGGTTAGCTCTTAAATATAACTCTAAAGGTGACAAGTGCTTCAAGTTAACACATATTAAACAATAGCAATGGTTAGGTCAACCTTAAATTTGGATTTTTAAATAAAAAAAACTGAACTTGATGAGAAATGGGTAAAATTGTAGATTAGCACTAGTCCCTTCGAATGAGTACAAATGGGATTAAGTAAGTTGTTGATTATGTGTCATCTTTCAATAAAAATCATGCCACTTGCACACTTTTCATTACATAAGAAATTATAACCTAGTCAAAGTGGGCATAAAATAAAAGAAAAAATGCAAGGTATGTAATATTCATTATTATAGCAGTGAACAGGCACAATAGTGGGTTGCAGTTTTTTGCACAAAGAAAAATTAGAAATTCCCATCAAAAAAATTTAAATGGCTTCAAACGAAGGTACCCCTTCAAATGAAGGGGGTTCATTCGATCATGCATGACATCCAAAGCCTTCAAATGAACCCCCACTTAAAGTAAATGCAATTTAAATCAAACCTTAGTCAAAATACTTAAACCTTAGCTGAAGCATTGTAATTTGTATTTGACTAGTGCCATATAGGGGGTTTTCATTCAAACCCCCCTTTGAATGAACGAGGTTCAAATGAACACCCTCTTTTTTTACTTTGCCCCTTTAATTGCAAAATTAATGCATTTTTTTTTTACTTTCAAATCTCGATTTGGAGGTGCAAATGGAGTCAAATAGATAAACTAAGTTGGAGAACCACAGTCCTTGAAATGAGCTTCCCAACAACTATAAATTTGTTATATTTTGTTTTGATTTTTGATTTTTTAGTTTTATAGAACATAGGTTTTTCACTGAACATCAAGTTTGGCGAAAAACCATTGTGGAAAATGAGTAAAATAGTGGAATATTTTTTTGAAAAATATGTATGCACTAGGTATTAATGTCTTAGTTCCAACAAAAAAAATGAATTTCAATACATACAAAAAAAGTTATGCGAGCTGAAGTGCACCTATGTCTAAATTGCAATTGGTTTGACTTCAAAACTTAATTAAAAGAAAAATATTCAACAAAATGAAATCACTAGATATTGGTGTTACCAACCTAAATTCAAAAGAATAAGAATTTTATTCTTTGTAGAAAGAAATTTTTTCGAGCCAAAGTACACATTACTTTTTTAAAATGTTGTTTACTATTAAAAACTTGTTATCAAAGGAGACACCAAAAATTACAATTTAATTTCAATTTAAAAAAAAAAAAACATTTAAAATCTATAGACAAAATCTCACAAATCACTAGTTTGCATCATCTTAAAATTCCTAACAGTTTACCTACTATAGGTGTCGAAAAGTGAATATTTTACTCAAAATGTTGATTTCAATGTCAAGTTTGGCCAAAAAGTGTAACCCATTAATGTGGGATGATTAACCCTTCAAGTCAAATACGTCTAAAAAATATTTTTAGATAAATATAAAATTCTAATTTATTCATTTAATCCATCTTAATGTGTATTGCTTAAATAAATTTTATATGTTAACTTATTGAATGTCTTGATTTCCCCAATACATCTTTCATCATACATATATGCTTTCATTATCATTCTCACCTCTTTCATCATATATGCTTCCATTATCATTCTTGCACATAATATATTTTTGTTTTAATTTGAAATACATTCTAAATTTTATGACATGCACTATGTGTTTTTATTTCCCACATTCCATATATATAATATTTAGAATGTCTCTTGAACTTCCATAAAAAATGATGTTGACAAATAGAATATGATGCTTCTTTGTGTTATTTTGTAGCTAATCCTTCTTTATAAAAGTACAAGGTTTTTATTCCTTATGTGAATAAAATGGAAAGATAATTGAAATTTTTATTTCTAAAGAAATGAAGATTAGACCTTCTAAAGGATATTTTTTAATTTGATAAAAAAGTAAATGGGGTTGATGAGGCCATTGAGGGTCTTGGTGGAGAGATTTAGGATGGAATGATAATTTTAGTGTGCTATGGTTCTCCAATTATAAATCATTCTTTCTTAATCAATTATAGGGCTCAATATTTCCCTTTTGATCAACCTTCTTCTCTTGTTGTTTTGAACCCTTCTCCTAGTTGCCTAATATTGTCAAGGTTATTCTTAAGAAATATGACAAAGGATGTTGGGTCACGTGCAACTAGTTGGGACTCCTTGTCTTGCAATAGAAATGGGCCTATCTTCTTATGTAATGGGTAACCTAGATTCCAATTTGGCTCATGATAGCCTGTAAAATTTTGTGAAGAATTATTCTACTTTTACTAGGTTTGAGGAATTCACATTGGGTGATAGGGATTTTTGTGAGGTTCATACCTAGAATCTCTCAAAAATCCTTGCACTAGAAGGTCCTAGGGTGGTATGGTGGATAGAGCTTGCAATTTTTTGTACCCGAATCTCTCATAGATTATTTGAATGTTTGAAGAAATTTAGTTGATATTGGTTATAACACCAACTAATTGAATTTCTTCCCCAAGAACCCAACATGCACTTTAGAAACAATAATGGACTTAAAGGTTGTTGAATGTGAGGATGACCTTGTTGCACATGTGTTTATGAGATTGTTGCACGTGTTTGTCATTGGTTGTCATTGATGTCTATAGACACTAAAAATTGTCCTAGACCTACGATTTCTAAATTCTCCATCATTTCCCCTTCAATCCTTCATAATTTAATAATTCTTAATTATTTAATTATTTTCTAATGTCATATGTCTTCTATTAATTAAATAATTTTAATTATTTGATTAATTCATTCTTTTCTTTATTTTCCTCCTTGATTAATTAATTAAATAAATTTTATTTATTTAATTATGCCACTAATTAAGTCCCTTTCTTTCTAAAATTAAATAAATTTTATTATTTAATTTGGTCCACTCTCTTGAATTTTGAATTAGATCATTATTTAAATTTAAAAGATTCCCTTTGTCACATTCTTCTATAATTAAATAATTATTTTAATTATTTAATTATTCATTGGCCACCTAGATTAAATAATTTTATTATTATTTAATCTCCTATCACTTCTTTGTCTATGCCAATATTATCTTCCACCTCAAGTTTTTATCTATCCATGTCTCAATCAACCTCCACCCTTGATTAAATTATTTATAATTTAATCTTGACCATCAATCCTTATGATTTTCCCTAACCCTAGTCCATACTACATCTTTCATTCTTGGCTTTCCTATAAAAGACCTTGTCATTGTCATTTATACATATCTAGTTCATATTCAAGTACATGCTGCTAGTTTGAGACACCAATCTTCAATATTTTGCTTTGTCATTGTCATAGGCTTATTATCACACACTCAAATTATCTGAGGGAAATTATCATATTCAAGCAAAATGGAGAAGTGCAATGAAGGTGAATCAATGGTGGCATGAAGATTTGGTAATATTGCTTTATGTTTTATGTCTTTATGCTCATTTGTGTTTCATTGTTTATTGGGGTTTGATCTTATATGCTTTATAGCCTAACCTTTAATATTTTAGCCCTGATTACAATGTCAACACTCAGTTCAGGTCATTTTTGATGTTGTGCTAATAGTGGAGTTGTTGATGTTCATGGTTTGATGTAGTCATAATCCTTGTTTGGATGAGTTACTGTTCATGGTTGAATATCATGCATTGTTTAATGATAATTAGAGTTGTACTATGTATGATTGTTGACAGTAGAGATGATATCATGATGATATATTAAGATGAGGTTTAGAAGCATTAAGTTGAGGATTAGAAGCATTAATATGAGGATTAGAAGTAATGTTGATGTTGGAGAGATGTTGTTGATGGTCTCTAGTATGTTGTACATGCTCTATCTTGTTGTTCTTGAGGAAGTATGTGTTGTTGCAAGAAAGTTTTAGTCTCCACATGTTGGTGAAAGTTTTTGCTATAGGAAGTTGTGTTGAAGACTCTTTGGGAGAATGCTTCTCATTCCTCTGTCTTTGAAGATATGGTCTTATAGTTTGGGATTCAGTTTCTATGTTATGTGGATGGTGCACTCCTATCTTTTCTAGTCACCAATGTTGCCGAGCAGGTTTTTTGTATTTGCAATGTGTTGGTAGTTTTTTTGGTTGTCTGGACTAGTCCAAAAAATGCTCCACATTTCTTTGCATTGATGGTTTTTCCCCTAAGGCTTAGTGAATGTGCTCTTAGTGTTTGTACAGTGTCTCAGTTTAGTTTTCATGTAATAAAGTATTCCACAAGTTGGTTTATTAATGTTTCATCTCATTCTTGTGTATTATGTGCTTCTTGGATGAAGTGTGAACTATTTATCTTTGGTTTGTGGTGGTTGTTTATGGCATGAAAATGTGAAATAAGTATCTAGAAGTGTTGTTGGATGTTCATATAACATCTCTTTGTGGTCTGCATGTTAATGATTGATCTCTTTGGTGTCACCTATTGTTTTGAGTTGATTTTCTAGGAAATATGTGGATTTTTGGCTGACATGGCTTATTTTCTTGCTTGTGCTATGTGGTTGGGGGTTTGCATCAACATTTGAGGTTGTGTTAAGATGTATTTGGGTCCTAACTAGGTGTGTGATAAAAGCCGTGACACAAAAATGGCTCTTAAGATGTCACTCTTTTTTTTGAAATCAGCAAAATTTGATGTGCATGAGAAAATGAAGATAGTTATGCTCAAAATTTGAACATGTAGAAAGAACAAAAGTTGAAGTGCTCTAAGTCTAGTTTCTAAGCTACTATTTTTTTTTAAATTAATGAAGATTAAGGGTTTTGAAAGAGGGGGGGGGCAAAAATAGGTCTTGTTTTTATAAAAAAAATAGCATAGCATATTATGGCCCCCTCATTTTGATTAACTTTTATTTAGAATTTCAAAAATCCGAATGGTGAGAAATTAGCTAACACCATGTAGTTTATCCCTATTCTTTCAACTATTTTTTTTAATGAATATAAAATGTCTTATGAATTTTTGAACTAGACACATCCTAAAAAGTTGAAATTTGAGCATGCTCCCCCCTAAATTTTTTGAAAACTAATCAAAAATTGATTTTTTTCATCACGTGTAGAATGGAGTCTAGTTTAAAAAAATAATTTTTTTTTTACAATTTGATGAATGAGTAAAATTCTATCCTAAAACTAGCACATGTTTGTTTTTGGAAAAAAAAGGAAGCAATAACAAGAGAAGTTATGGATGAAAACCTTAACTTAATCAAAACATATTTTTTAATATATTTAGATAGCTAAGAGAGAGCCTAACGTCATCATTTTTTTTTATAAACATGGATTGAAAGAGATGCAAACGTGACAATTACCATAGCCAAAAGTATATGGAAATTTGATAAATCCTGATAAATTCACATCCATAAGCAACTCATTTGGTGAGTGCCAAATTTGGCACTCTCCAAATGACACATCACTTTTGGTGCTCACCAGAGCGCCAAATTTGGCACTCTCCAAATGATAAATCACATTTGGCACTCACCTCCCTCAGGTCTCTCCCTCCCTCGGGTCTCTCTCTCTCTGAGTCTCACTCCCTCCCACCCTACCTAGAAAAATCTCTCTCACTCCAACTCCCTCTCTCACACTCCCTCTCACTCCATCTCCCTCTCTGAGTTATTTATATTTCTCTCTCCCTCTCATCTCTCTTTGGTCTCTCCCTAGATAACTCTCTTTCTTTGATGTAGTAGTTTCTCTCTCTTAGGTATCACTCCCTCCCACCCTACCTAGACACATCTCTCTCATTCCAACCCCCTCTCTCACACTCCCTCTCTCTCCCTCTCAGGTGTTTCTCTCTTCGTCTCTCACTCCATCTCCCTCTCTCAGGTATTTATCTTTCTCTCTACCTCTCATCTTTCTCTCTTAGGTCTCTCCCTCAAAATATCCCTCCCAACTCCTCTCCCTCTCTTAGGTCTTCCCCCCACCCTAACTAGATAACTCTCTCTCTCTCTTAAGTCTCACTTCCTCCCACCCTACCTAGACTAATCTCTCTCACTCGAATCCCCTCTCTCTCTCAGGTCTCTCCCTCAAAATATCCCTCCCACTCCCTGTCCCTCTCTTAGGTATATCCCTCCCATCCTAACTAGATAACCCTCTTTCTATGATGTAGTAGTCTCTCTCTTTAGGTTTCAGTCCCTCCCACCCTACTAGAAAAATCTCTCACTCCAACCCCCTCTCTCGCACTCCCTCTATCTCTCCCTCTCAGGTATTTCTCTATCTCTCTCTCTCTCACTCCAACTCCCTCTCTCAGGTCTTTGTCTTTTTCTCTCCCTCTCATCTCTCTCTGTCTCAGGTCTCTCTCTTAGGTGTCTCCCACTCCCCCTCTCTCAGGTCTCTCCCTCAAAATATCCTTCTTAGGATTTTTCCCCCCACCCTAACTAGATAATACTCTCTCTCCCTCTCAAGTATCTCTCTCAGGTCTCACTCCCTCCCAACCCACATAGACAAATCTCTCTCTCTCAAGTCTCACTCTCTCTCTCTCTATCTTAGGTCTCACTCCCTCCCAACCCACATAGACACTTCTCTCTCACTCAAACCCCCTCTCTCACACTCCCTCTCTCTCCCTCTTAGGTTTTTCTCTGTCACTCCAACTCCCTCTCATCTCTCTCTATCAACTATCTCTCTCAAGTGTCTCCCACTCCCTCTCTCTAAGGTTTCTTTCTCAGGTGTCTCCCACTCTCTCTCTCTCTTAGGTATATCCCTCAAAATATCCCTCCCAACCCCTCTCCCTCTCTCAAGTCTCTCCCCCCACCCTAATTAGATAACTCTCTCTCTCTCCCTCTCAAGTATCTCTCTCAGGCCTTTCTCCCTCCCACCCTACCTAGAAAATCTCTCACTCCAACCCCCTCTCTCACATTCCCTCTCTCTCTTCCTCTCAAGTCTCTCTCTCACTCCAACTCCCTCTCTCAGGTCTTTATCTTTCTCTCTCCCTCTCATCTCTCTCTCTCTCTCTCTCAGGTCTCTCTCTAAAGTGTCTCCCACTTTGTCTCTCTCAGGTCTCTCCCTCAAAAAATACCTCCCAACCCCTCTCTCTCTTAGGCCTTTCCCATCCACCCTAACTGGATAACTCTCTCTCTCCCCCTCTCAAGTCTCTCTCTTAGGTCTCACTCCCTCCCACCCCACATAGTCAAATCTCTCTCATTCCAACCCCCTCTCTCACACTCCCTCTCTCTTTCCCTCTTAGGTCTCTCTCTCTCTCTATCACTCCAACTCACTCTCTTAGGACTTTTTCTTTCTTTGTCCCTCTCATCTCTCTCTCTCCCACTCAGGTCTCTCCCTCAAAATATCCCTCCCAACCCCTCTCCCTCTCTCAAGTCTCTTCCCCCACCCTAACTAGATAACTCTTTTTCCCTCCCTCTCAAGTCTCTCTCTCTCTTAGGTCTTTCTCCCTCCCACCCTACCTAGAAAAATCTCTCTCACTATAACCCCCTCTCTCACACTCCATCTATCTCTCTCTCCCCCTCTCCCTCTAAAGTCTTTCTCTCTCTCACTCCAACTCCCTCTCTTAGGTATTTATAATTCTCTCTCCCTCTCATCTCTCTCTCTCTCTTAGCTAGATATCAGGTAGACTATCTTTGGTTGAGGGTTTGAGGTTTGAGGTTTGATGGATTAAGGTTTGAGGATTGAGGATTGAGGGATTAAGGTTTAAGGTTTAAGGTTTGAGGGATTAGGGTTTAAGGTTTGAGGTTTGAGGGATTAGGGTTTAAGGTATAGGATTGAGGGATTAGGGTTGAGAGTTTAATGTATAGGGCAGATGGTAGAGGGTTGAGGTATTATGGTTTAAGGGTTGAGGATTTAAGGTTTAAGGATTCAGGGATTAAGGTTGAACAACTAGGGTTGAGGGTTTAATTGATAGGGTAGAGGATTGAGGGATGAGGTATTAGGGTTTAAGGATCGATGGTTGAGGGATTAGGGTTTAAGGTTTGAGGTATTTGAGGGATTATGGTATGAGGTATCTAGGGTAGAGGGTTTAATTAATAAGGTAGTGGGTAGAGGGTTGAGGGTTGAGGTATTACAATTTAAGGGTTGACAGTTTAAGGTTTGGGGTTTGAGGGATTAGGGTTTAAGGTATAGGGTAGAGGGTTTAATTGATAGGGTAGAGGGTAGAGGGTAGAGGGTTCAGGGTTCAGGATTTAAGGTTTGAGGATTGAGGGATTAAGGTTTGAGGTTTGAGGGATTAAGGTTTGAGGTTTAAGGGATTAAGGCTTAGTAATTAGGGATGAGGGTTTAATTGATATGGTATAGGGTTGAGGGTTGAGGTATTAGGGTTTAAGGGTTAGGGGTGTAAGGGTCAACAGTTGAGGGATTAGGGTTGAAGGGTTGAGGGTTTAAGGTTTGAGGTATGAGGCATTACAGTATAAGGGATAGGGTAGAGGGTTTAAGGTTTGATGATTAAGGGATTATAGTTTGAGCTTTGAGGGATTAAGGATGAGAAATTAGGGATTAGGGTTTAATTGATAGGGGATAGGGTACAGGGTTGAGGGTTTAAGGTTTAAGGTTTGAAGGATTAGGTTTTAAGGTATAGGGTTGAGAGATTAAGGTTAAGGGTTTAATGTATTACTATTGAGGGATTACAATTGAGTAGGAGCATACTCACACATATCAAGAGACGATTGATGATAATTCATCTTATATGTTATGTGATAATCAAACCCAATTTCATTGGATTTTCAAATAGATAAGCTCTTTCGTCATATGGGTATGTGCAGGATCATGATGGGCCAAAAAGTGGCAATATGATGGCTTTGTGGCTAACGACTTTTTTTTAACCCAAAATTAATGAAATGAAAAGGGTTTTTAAAGGAGATTCTCAGCTTTCCACCAATATAAATTATGTTTTAATTTGAATTTAATAAGTAATTATTATTAATTTTCTATTCAAATTATGACTAAAGTCCTAATTGATAGGCTTATTGAAAAACATCTATAGCTTTCAAATAGTATCACATTTTTTAATCCAAAACATGCGTCACATTCTATACTTCGTAGACTATAGGATTAAAAAGAAAAATTGAATTTCATGAATTTTTTACCAAGTTAAGGTGGTCAGACATATGACCTTTTTATAGTTTTTAAAATTTGTAATAAAAAAATCATAATTAATTATTTACTTGGAAAAAATTACAAAAATATGCATCACATCGAGACGAGTCCTCTACTTATATCTAAAATATTATAAAAAATAATTATAATTTTATTGTGGTTAGGGTGGTTAGACAGACACCTACTTCTTACTTTTTCCCTGAAATTTAAGTACTACTACATTGAACTTTCAAATTTTCACCAAATAGATTTTTTTTTTAAAAAAAAACCTAGATTAGTTTAGAAACTACATTCAATTTGCTACAGATTCTATTCTTACATATTTTTAAAATAATATAGATAACTTATTCAAATTATTACGTCAAGTTTCCCAACTCTGATTTTTTCTAAATTTTTTGCCATTTAAGGGCCTATTTTTTCCATCATGATCCTGCACATACATATATGTGATGTGTTAATAAAACCAATTTCATTATATTTTCAAACCAGATAGTCAAATAACCCTCTATGTTGAAATGCAATTTTAATTTATCTTATATGAAACATGTGATAATCAAACCCAACTTCATCAGATTTTTCAAATTGGATAGTCCAATATCCCTCTATGTTGGACTAAAATTTAGAAAAAGGTTTATATGTAAAGAAATGTTAGTTATGCCAAAGAGTATGATAATAATAACTAGAGTGTAGTTGGAAGTTTGATGTATTCTATGGTTTTTACAAGACCAAAAATTTCCCAAGTAGTGGGAGTTCTTTCCAAATATATGTCTAATCTTGGTAGTTCATTAGGATGTAGTTAAAAGGGTCTTTAGATATTTGTGTAGTTTACCTTAGATTATTCCTTGTGTTATCATACTTAATATGATTGAAAATAAGAATTCCCTTGATATTCATAGTTATGTGGGTTCAAATTGGGTAGGTGATGTTGATAGCAAACGATCCACCAGTGCTCATGTGTTCACTTTATTTGGTGATGCTATTAGCTAGATGAGTAAGTGATAGCTTGTGGTTGCTTTTTCCACTACTGAAGTTGGGTATATGGTAGCTACTCATGCTTGTAAAGAAGTCATTTGGCTTAAGAGACTATGTTTCGATATCAGAATAAAACAAGGTGTAGTGATAATTTATTGTGACAGTTAGAGTGTGATATGTCTAGCCAAGAACCCAACATTTCATGTCGGGACCAAACACATTGATGTACAATATCATTTTGATAAAGATATGGTCGAAGATGGCAGGGTGAAGTTGGTTAAGGTAGAGACTTTGATGAATGTTGTTGATTCTTTAATTAAGCTTGTGAGCACAAAGAAGTTTAGTTGGTGTTCAAAAACTATGGGCCTCTCAGCCCCTAGCAATTAAGAGATGATGTTTATACACCCTCCCATTGCTCTTGTAAGGTGTTCAACAAGTGAGATATTTTTTGGGAAAATGTGTCTCAACCTTGCAAATACATAAGGGACTGTTGTTACGTCAGCGCGAGGAGTGCAGGAGGGATATTTTATGTATATTTTATTATTGTAAATCTGGATTGTTCATCATTAGGTCTTAGATCTAATGGTCAATATTTTGTTGGCTTGACTTATCCTAGAAGGAAACCCTATTTTATGATGGTGTTGTATTATGGTTGTGTATTGTGATTTATTCTAAGAGTCTAATAGGAGTCATGTTGCCTCTAGATCTCTGGTTGGTGATACTCCTGTGAGAAGCTTGCTCTACAAGTATATTGTAATCTTTGTGATTTGTTAATAATATATTGGGCAGATTTTGGAGTGTGGTGTTTTTCTCCTAAAAGGGTTTTCCCCATGTAAATCATTGTGTTGTAGTATGCATGGTATTTATGTTTATTTTGTTTAAGTTTATGCAACTTTTAAATATCTATAATTTTTTGCATTATCCTCCTCTCAAGATTAGTGTAGGAAGTTGTTCCACTACGTTAGCTTCCTTAAAGAATTGGGCGGGGGTCGTAAGTGGGTTACTTGGCTCTCTGTGTAAGTGCACTTTGGTCCTAGGAGCCCTTACAACCAACTCTAGAATGACCTACTTAGCCTTTTTTACCTCTTCACCCCAGTCCTTCCTACAAGGTGGATTTCAAACAATCATGCATATCTCCTATTCTATCATAAGTAATTATACATTAAGAATTCTTTATTCTCTATAAGCAATATGCATACATATATAAAATATTGATTGATAGAATATACCCCTATATATTTATATATTTGATAATAATAATCTGTTGGGATGGAATGGACTGGTTTTCCTTGTGATCGCTAGTCTGTATGTTCTTCTCCTTCCACCGATCTATTCTTAGTATTCAAAAGATATTATTAGTATGAATCAAATGCATAAGAATCTATTATTCATATTCATTTTTAAGAAGTTACATAACAACTTATAAGGCTCAATAATTACTACAAGCATCATTATTGCATAATCATATATAATTTATATATTTATAATATTTTATATGAATATATATATATATATACTTCTAATTACTTTCAATCTTCCAATAATAATATTTGTATGAGAAAATATATATATATATATATATAAACTTATATGTAAACTTATTATCACCATATACTCCTGCAATAATATCCTCAATCCCATAGATAATTTATCTCTTTGTTCCAACTTGTTGTTTTCTCTAGTGTAGATATTTAGATTCCTTCCTATCTCCCCTTTGCAAATGATTTAATTTTCCTTATATATCTTTGTATCTTTTAGAAAGAGGGGTGACTACTTGAATAGCCATGTCTCCTATCGTTGGCCAAGGGACACTTTCTTTCATTTTCTTCATTTCATAAAACAATCATTTAACTATAATCATTATATGGATACTATTGATCATTGTCTCTCATAATCATGTATACCTTCCATTGATACTCATGGGGTGTTGCTTATGATATTGTGGGATTGGTGCCCACAATACAATATTCACCTATTATATTTCTGATACTCTTTCTATGTCGATTATAAATATGAAGACCAAGTCATTAACTATTTTTGACTTTTAATCCCCTCCATGTAAGACTTCTAGTCAATTGGAAAAATAACATATAATATGCAAACTGTTATCAATCAGATATGCACCCTGTGTTAGATTTGTAGAAATTTAACTATCTGTTGACACATGGAAACCTTATTCAGATGTGGGTGATCTGAACGAAGAAGGAATCTCCAAAGTGAGTTGGTTCTCCGAATGATGAATCTACTCTAAATGATTTTCAAGGTAAAAGGAAGAAGGATAAACTAAAATTAAAACTTAAGACTAATAGATGATTCACTAGAATTTATGAAAATTCAGACTTTATCTCTCACAACAGTTTCTCTATCACAATAGCCATCACAATCTCATTGGCACATATTTTCATCAACGATTTGCATGAAGATTTAAAAGAACTAAATACAACATGCAACCTGAAACCATGTAATTCTAAAAAAATATTCACCACAACAAGACATATAAGGATTCAAACTTGAAACACAAAGACATCAAATTGCCATTAAAAAATTGAGACAAGAAAAATGGGAAGAAGAACTTTGTTGCTTTATTGAAACTGAAGAGTGTATCTGTCTAAACTGAGTACAAAAAGTTTACAAGCTCTCAGAATGTGTTAGTGAATAGGAATACATTATGCCTCATCAACAAAGTGTCAAGAAGAGATAACTTAAAGAATTTGGAGGAGTTTCAAAGCACTATTATCGAAGTACACCAAGGATCAAAGTTCATTTCAGCTGTAGCTGCTCGGAGGAAGGTAAAAATGTATGAAAGTTTAGAGGGAAAGTGCTTCCATAAGGGAAACTAAAGGTGCTAGGTGGCTGAGAGAGAAAATGTAGACCTTGGAGCTATAATGACTGAATGAAAATGTTGCATTAAATGAAGTAGATACACCAACTTTAAATGTTATCAGGAGAACAAATGCATGGAACAACCATTTCTTTATAAGAACATAAAAATGCATGAAGAGTGCCAAGATAAGGAATATTGATATCATCTAATCAATGTATGCATAGTACAGTCATCTTTCAAGTGGAAAATACAGTGATTAGAAATGTTTGATAAAGAGGGGAGCTTAATTCAAGATTTGCATCTGTTGGGACAACTTTCAAGGGGCTTTACATTGATAAGGACAGTGAACATGAAGTGTAGAATATAGGTTATTCATAGTGACCTAACCCATTTTTGGGGTTTTTGTTTTCATAAAACATTCTATAGAAAGGAAGTGATACATAAAACCTAGTTAAATGCCCACTAAAAGATACATTTTTCTACAATTTGTGGATTTCTTTGTACCCATAATGTGCAATGACATTTCCTCATTTTTTGCAACAAAATCTGAAGTTTTTTTAAAATTGAAAACATACCCATCTGGGTTCATCATAAAATCTGAGAAGGAAATGACAATCATTCTTTCATAATCACAAGCTTTTATAAGCTTTGGTTTTCAACAGAAAATACAAAACAACAATAAAGCTTACCATGTCGTGCCTGTAGAAGAGCAAAAGATGTCAGTCGAGCTCTCACAGAGCTTTCAAATGCAAGGATCGAGCTCACACACATGGCAGCTAGGGAAAGTGGAGTAAGAATAGACATAAATGAAGATTAAAATCAGTAAATATGCTCATACAGTCGTGGCCTTATGGCCATTTTTTCCTTTCAAAACACAGTGGAAAAGCCATAATAATGCCAAAAACTAGCTTACCATTGTCATAGAGAGGGGTTCGACCAAGTTGAAGGAAAAAGATCTGAAGAATTAGGGCACTTCAAGTTGAAAACCAAGCTTTCATGGTGGCGCTCTTTCCCAACAAAGCTTTCTCTCCAAGGTCACCAAATGCAAATGATGTGATTTTAGGGTTTGTTTTTGAGTTTTCTCAATGCCCTAATTCGACTCATGGGTTATTGCACTACCTTTGAGATATTAAACCTTATGTGGCCAAATGTATTGCCCTAGGTTGAGCCTCTTGGGAATAGTCATAAGACTTTTAGAGTCTAAGTCTAGTTTAGGCTTTGAAATATTGCCTTAGTAAAAAATGGAGAATGACTAAATGCCTTAGGTTTTTAATTGATTTTGAGAGAAATCAATTAAATTATGAATGTAAAATTACTTATGCCTTAGGTAAAACAATTATGTCTTAGGCTTTGTTTTCAAAATTCATTTTGTAGAAATCAGATAAGTCTTGGAGAAATATGCCTTAGTTTTATTTTTCAATCGATTTTAAAGAAATGAATTAAAATATTGATAACAGATTGCTAAATGTTTATATTTTTTATGAGAAAAATCAAATTGTAATGGAGATAAGTATTGTTTTGCAAAATATTTTAAATCTTTAATTGCAAAAATAGGTCAAATTGAGAGAGTAAAATCTACAAATCTTGTAAAGCAAGAATAAAACAATGCTTTATAAATTGTTTTATTTCTTTGTTATTTTTAGCAGATTGGTGATTGATTTTTTCCCTTGGTCAGATTTGAGCTTCATGGAGAGGAGATAAGGTGTTTTTTTCGCTTTCAAAGCAAAGCATACCTATTTTGAGGTGCTTTTAAGCATGCACATGCAAAAAGTGTGAGTTTTCCACTGTTGTGCCACATTTTGGGGTAGTTTTTGATGATTTTCCTTGAGCTTTCTTCTTGAGCTCGGATTAGGGTTTTATGATATATCTTGAAGAAAAAATTAGTTTTTTCTTAATCTAGATTATTGTTTCTTGCTCTGATACACATTCTGAGAGCTTGTAAACTTTTTGTACTTAGTTTAGATAGATACACTCTCTTTAAGTTTAATAAAGCAGTAGAGTTCTTCCCATTTTCTTGTCTCAATTTTGTAATGGCAATCTGATGTCTTTGTGTTTCAAGTTTGAATCCTTATATGTCTTGCTATTGTGAATCTTTGTTCAGAATTACATGGTTTCAGGTTGCATGTTGTATTTAGTTCTTTAAAATCTTCATGCAAATCACTGATGAAAACATGTGCCAATGAGATCGTGAGGGCTATTGTGATAGAGAAACTGTTGTGAGAGATAAAGTCTGAATTTTCATAAGTTCTAGTGAATCATCTGTTAGTATTAAGTTTTAATTTCAGTTTATCCTTCTTCCTTTTACCTCAAAAATCATTTAGAGTAGATTCATCATTCAGAGAATCATCTCACTCTGGAGATTCCTTCTTCGTTTAGATCACCCAGATTTGAAGAGGGTTTCCATGTATCAACAGATAGTTAAATTTCTGCAAATCTAACACAGGGTGCATATCTAATTGATAAAAGTTTTTGGCACGCCCAGTGGGACTTTGAAAATTAATTTCAGAATTGTAATGGAGATAAGTATTGTTTTGCAAAATATTTTAAATCTTTAATTGCAAAAATAGGTCAAATTGAGAGAGTAAAATCTAAAAATATTGTAAAGCAAGAATAAAACAATGCTTTATAAATTGTTTTATTTCTTTGTTATTTTTAGTAGATTGGTGATTGATTTTTTCCCTTGGTCAGATTTGAGCTTTATGGAGAGGAGATAAGGTGTTTTTTTCGCTTTTAAAGCAAAGCAGACCTATTTTTAGGTGCTTTTCAACATGCACATGGAAAAAGTGTGAGTTTTCCACTTTTGTGCCACATTTTGGGGTAGTTTTTGATGCTTTTCCTTGAGCTTTCTTCTTGAGCTCGGATTAGGGTTTTATGATATATCTTGAAGAAAAACTTAGTTTTTTCTCAATCTAGATTATTGTTTCTTTCTCTGATACACATTTTGAGAGCTTGTAAACTTTTTGTACTTAGTTTAGATAGATACACTCTCTTCTATTTCAATAAAGCAGTAGAGTTCTTCCCATTTTTCTTGTCTCAGTTTTGTAATGGCAATTTGATGTCTTTGTGTTTCAATTTTGAATCCTTATATTTCTTGTTGTTGTGAATCTTTGTTCAGAATTACATGGTTTCAGGTTCCATGTTGTATTTAGTTCTTTTAAATCTTCATGCAAATCACTAATGAAAACATGTGCCAATGAGATTGTTAGGGCTATTGTGATAGAGAAACTGTTGTGAGAGATAAAGTCTAAATTTTCATAAGTTCTAGTGAATTATTTGTTAGTATTAAGTTTTAATTTCAGTTTATCCTTCTTCCTTTTACCTCAAAAATCATTTAGAGTAGATTCATCATTCAGAGAACCAGTTCACTCTGGAGATTCCTTCTTCGTTTAGATCACCCACATCTGAAGAGGGTTTCTATGTGTCAACAGATAGTTAAATTTCTGCAAATCTAAGATAGGGTGCATATCTGATTGATAACAGTTTTTGGCATGCTCGGTGGGACTCTGAAAATTAATTTTAGAATCGTAATGGAGATAAGTAATGTTTTGCAAAATATTTTAAATCTTTAATTGCAAAAATAGGTCAAATTGAGAGAGTAAAATCTACAAATCTTGTAAAACAAGAATAAAACAATGCTTTATAAATTGTTTTATTTCTTTGCTATTTTTAGCATATTGGTTCAATTGATTTTTTCCCTTGGTCAAATTTGAGCTTCATGGAGAGGAGATAAGGTCTTTTTTTTGCTTTTAAAGCAAAGCAGACCTATTTTTAGGTGCTTTTCAGCATGCACATGCAAAAAGTGTTAGTTTTCCACTTTTGTGCCACATTTTGGGGTAGTTTTTGATGCTTTTCCTTGAGCTTTCTTCTTGAGCTCGGATTAGGGTTTCATGATATATCTTGAAGAAAAATTAGTTTTTTCTTAGTCTAGATTATTGTTTCTTGCTCCGATACACATTCTGAGAGCTTGTAAACTTTTTTTACTTAGTTTAGATAGATACACTCTCTTCAGTTTCAATAAAGCAGTAGAGTTCTTCCCATTTTCTTGTCTCAATTTTGTAATGGCAATCTGATGTCTTTGTGTTTCAAGTTTGAATCCTTATATGTCTTGCTGTTGTGAATCTTTGTTCAGAATTACATGGTTTTAGGTTGCATGTTGTATTTAGTTCTTTTAAATCTTCATGCAAATCACTGACGAAAACATGTGCCAATGAGATTGTGAGGGATATTGTGATAGAGAAACTATTGTGAGAGATAAAGTTTGAATTTTCATAAGTTCTAGTGAATCATCTGTTAGTATTAAGTTTTAATTTCAGTTTATCCTTCTTCCTTTTACCTCAAAAATCATTTAGAGTAGATTCATCATTCAGAGAACCATCTCACTTTGGAGATTCCTTCTTCGTTTAGATCACCCACATTTGAAGAGGGTTTCTATGTGTCAATAGATAGTTAAAGTTTTGCAAATCTAACACAGGGTGCATATCTGATTGATAACAGTTTTTGGCACGCCCGGTGGGACTCTAAAAATTAATTTCAGAATTGTAATGGAGATAAGTATTTTTTTGAAAAATATTTTAAATATTTAATTGCAAAAATAGGTCAAATTGAGAGAGTAAAATCTACAAATCTTGTAAAACAAGAATAAAACAATGCTTTATAAATTGTTTTGTTTCTTTGCTATTTTTAGCATATTGGTGATTGATTTTTTCCCTTGGTCAAATTTGAGCTTCATGGAGAGGAGATAAGGTGTTTTTGTCTCTTTTAAAGCAAAACAAACCTATTTTTAGGTGCTTTCAGCATGCACATGAAAAAAGTGTGAGTTTTCCACTTTTGTGCCACATTTTGGGGTAGTTTTTGATGCTTTTCCTTGAGCTTTCTTCTTGAGCTCAGATTAGGGTTTTATGATATATCTTGAAGAAAACTTAGTTTTTTCTTAGTCTAGATTATTGTTTCTTGCTCTAATACACATTATGAGAGCTTGTAAACTTTTTGTACTTAGTTTAGATAGATACACTCTCTTCAGTTTCAATAAAGCAGTAGAGTTTTTCCCATTTTTCTTGTCTCAATTTTGTAATGGCAATCTAATGTCTTTGTATTTCAAGTTTGAATCCTTATATGTCTTGTTGTTGTGAATCTTTGTTTAGAATTACATGGTTTCAGGTTGCATGTTGTATTTAGTTCTTTTAAATCTTCATGCAAATCACTGATGAAAAAATGTGTCAATGAGATTGTGAGGGCTATTGTGATAGAGAAACTATTGTGAGAGATAAAGTCTAAATTTCCATAAGTTCTAGTGAATCATCTGTTAGTATTAAGTTTTAATTTCAGTTTATCCTTCTTCCTTTTATCTTGAAAATCATTTAGAGTAGATTCATCATTTAGAGAACCAACTCACTCTGGAGATTCCCTCTTTGTTTAGATCAGCCACATCTGAAGAGGGTTTCCATGCGTCAATAGATAGTTAAATTTCTGCAAATCTAACACAGGGGGCATATCTGATTGATATCAGTTTTTGGCACACCCGGTGGGACTCTGAAAATTAATTTCAGAATTGTAATGGAGATAAGTATTGTTTTGCAAAATATTTTAAATCTTTAATTGCAAAAATAGGTCAAATTGAGAGAGTAAAATCTACAAATCTTGTAAAGCAAGAATAAAACAATGCTTTATAAATTGTTTTATTTCTTTGCTATTTTTAGCAGATTGGTGATTGATTTTTTCCCTTGGTTAGATTTGAGCTTCATGGAGAGGAGATAAGGTGTTTTTTTCGCTTTTAAAGCAAAGAAAACCTATTTTTAGGTGATTTTTAGCATGCACATGCAAAAAGTGCGAGTTTTCCACTTTTGTGCCACATTTTGGGGTAGTTTTTGATGCTTTTCCTTGAGCTTTCTTCTTGAGCTCAAATTAGGGTTTTATGATATATCTTGAAGAAAAACTTAGTTTTTTCTCAGTCTAGATTATTGTTTCTTGCTCTGATACACATTTTGAGAGCTTGTAAACTTTTTGTACTTAGTTTAGATAGATACACTCTCTTCAGTTTCAATAAAGCAGTAGAGTTCTTCCCATTTTTCTTGTCTCAGTTTTGTAATGGCAATCTGATGTCTTATGTTTCAAGTTTGAATCCTTATATGTCTTGTTTTTGTGAATCTTTGTTCAAAATTACATGGTTTCAGGTTGCATGTTGTATTTAGTTCTTTTAAATCTTCATGCAAATCACTGATGAAAACATGTGCCAATGAGATTGTGAGGGCTATTGTGATAGAGAAACTGTTGTGAGAGATAAAGTCTAAATTTTCATAAGTTCTAGTGAATCATCTGTTAGTATTAAGTTTTAATTTCAGTTTATGCTTCTTCCTTTTACCTCAAAAATCATTTAGAGTAGATTCATCATTCAGAGAACCAGCTCACTCTGGAGATTCCTTCTTCGTTTAGATCACCCACATCTGAAGAGGGTTTCTATGTGTCAACAGATAGTTAAATTTATGCAAATCTAACATAGGGTGCATATCTGATTGATAATAGTTTTTGGCATGCCCAGTGGGACTCTGAAAATTATTTTCAGAATTGTAATGGAGATAAGTAATGTTTTGCAAAATATTTTAAATCTTTAATTGCAAAAATAGGTCAAATTGAGAGAGTAAAATCTACAAATCTTGTAAAACAAGAATAAAACAATGCTTTATAAATCGTTTTATTTCTTTGCTATTTTTAGCATATTGGTGATTGATTTTTTCCCTTGGTCAAATTTGAGCTTCATGGAGAGGAAATAAGGTCTTTTTTCGCTTTTAAAGCAAAGCATGCCTATTTTTAGGTGCTTTTCAGCATGCACATGCAAAAAGTGCGAGTTTTCCACTTTTGTGCCACATTTTGGGGTAGTTTTTGATGCTTTTCCTTGAGCTTTCTTCTTGAGCTCGGATTAGGGTTTTATGATATATCTTGAAAAAAACTTAGTTTTTTCTCAGTCTAGATTATTGCTTCTTGCTTTGATATACATTCTGAGAGATTGTAAACTTTTTGTACTTAGTTTAAATAGATACACTCTCTTTAGTTTCAATAAAGCAATAGAGTTCTTGCCATTTTCTTGTCTCAATTTTGTAATGGCAATTTGATGTCTTTGTGCTTCAAGTTTGAATCCTTATATGTCTTGTTGTTGTGAATCTTTGTTCAAAATTACATGGTTTTAGGTTGCATGTTGTATTTAGTTCTTTTAAATCTTCATGCAAATCACTGACGAAAACATGTGCCAATGAGATTGTGAGGGATATTGTGATAGAGAACCTGTTGTGAGAGATAAAGTCTGAATTTTCATAAGTTCTAGGGAATCAACTATTAGTATTAAGTTTTAATTTCAGTTTATCCTTCTTCCTTTTACTTTGAAAATCATTTAGAGTAGATTCATCATTCAGAGAACCATCTCACTCTGGAGATTCCTTCTTCGTTTTGATCACCCACATCTGAAGAGGGTTTCCATGTGTCTATAGATAGTTAAATTTCTACAAATCTAAGATAGGGTGCATATCTGATTAATAACAGTTTTTGGCATGCCCGGTGGGACTCTGAAAATTAATTTCAGAATTGTAATGGAGATAAGTATTTTTTTGAAAAATATTTTAAATCTTTAATAGCAAAAATAGGTCAAATTGAGAGAGTAAAATCTACAAATCTTGTAAAACAAGAATAAAACAATGCTTTATAAATTGTTTTATTTCTTTGCTATTTTTAGCATATTGGTGATTGATTTTTTCCCTTGGTCAAATTTGAGCTTCATGGAGAGGAGATAAGGTGTTTTTTTCTCTTTTAAAGCAACACAGACCTATTTTTAGGTGCTTTCAGCATGCACATGCAAAAAGTTTGAGTTTTTCACTTTTGTGCCACATTTTGGGGTAGTTTTTGATGCTTTGCCTTGAGCTTTCTTCTTGAGCTCGGATTAGGGTTTTATGATATATCTATAAGAAAACTTATTTTTTTCTCATTCTAGATTATTGTTTCTTGCTCTGATACACATTATGAGAGCTTGCAAACTTTTTGTACTTAGTTTAGATAGACACACTCTCTTTAGTTTCAATAAAGCAGTAGAGTTCTTCCCATTTTTCTTGTCTCAGTTTTGTAATGGCAATCTGATGTCTTTGTATTTCAAGTTTGAATCCTTATATGTCTTGTTGTTGTGAATCTTTGTTCAGAATTACATGGTTTTAGGTTGCATATTGTATTTAGTTCTTTTAAATCTTCATGCAAATCACTGATGAAAACATGTGCCAATGAGATTGTGAGGGCTATTGTGATAGAGAAACTGTTGTGAGAGATAAAGTCTAAATTTTCATAAGTTGTAGTGAATCATTTGTTAGTATTAAGTTTTAATTTCAGTTTATGCTTCTTCCTTTTACCTCAAAAATCATTTAGAGTAGATTCATCATTCAGAGAACCAGCTCACTTTGGAGATTCCTTCTTCGTTTAGATCACCCACATCTTAAGAAGGTTTCCATGTGTCAACAGATAGTTAAATTTTTGCAAATCTAACACAGGGTGCATATCTGATTGATAACAGTTTTTGGCACACTCGGTGGGACTCTGAAAATTAATTTCAGAGAATTTTTCAATATTCTAAAGTTGTTGTTTGGTGTATGCAGCAAGTTATTCAGCCTTTTGGAGGCTCATTTCAATATACCTAACGACTTTTTTTCTTCTAATTTTTGCATGCAGACTTAATGCAGCCCGCGCATGAGAAAAGTACAAACCATATCAAGTTCCACACCTTTCAAGTACCGACAGTTATCCCCACCATGAAGGAGAGGAAGAAAAACAAAGAGACTGTTTGAAACACCTGCAAGGTCAAAATCAACACCTCTCATTTTCAGCTCTTTGGTTTTATCACTGGGAATTCTTGTTCCTATAGCACAAGCACTGCTAATGGCAGCACCAAGACACCACCCATTTGCACCTTTTAACAGGGGCAACCTGTTGAATATTGCTCAACATGACGACATACCAATTGCATCTCTTAGAAGTCTTCCATACTTTACTGGGGAAGATCACACAACGTTGGTTGACCACATCTGAGACATCACCACCTTATGCTCAGTTCACAATGTCACTTAAGAGAACGTGGCACTGAGACTCTTGGCTGCATTGCTGAAAGGGAAAGCTTTACAATGGTTCAGAGGCCTTCGGCCAAACTCAATCGCAACATGGGATGAGTTGGGTGATGGATTACACCGGCAGTTCGAGGATAGGTCAGATCACTTGTCCCTGTTAGAACAATTGAGCATGATTCAGAGAGCGCCGCACGAACCCTTGGTTGATTTCAACTACCAATTTAAGAGAACCTGGGACACAACCCCTACAATGGTAAAGCCTTTACCAGCTCATCCCTTTCTATTTTTCTTAAAAGCCTTAAATAGAAAAATTTCAGTCATGACCCAATCTATGGCTAGGCACACACTCCCTAATGCTTATGATAGCCATTAGAGCTCAGAATTTCCTCGTTCAAGCTGGGGAAATTTCCCATAGGCCTCCCATGCCTTTGTTTCTAGAAATTCAAGTGCCTATGCCCGTATCTTTGCAACCCCTAGCTGTTGTCCCACCTGTTCTAGCAATACATTTTTAAAACGCAGCCCAAGAGATTGCTGCTCCAACCCAAAACCAAGAGTTTCAAGAGATAAAAAAAAGTATACTGAAGACCTTTGGAAATGATTTAGTGAGCCTTAAAAAGCAAGTTGATCAAGAGCATAAGCCCTATCAAGCCTCGTACCAGCAGAACCAGCCTAATAGGCTAGCCTTTCAAAATGACTATCAAGGCCAAAGGAAAAGTTTCAACCCAAGACCGTTCCAGCCATACAACCCAAATGTTGCCAGCTCATCAAAGGAACTTGTGCCACAAAATAATATTTCCCAAGATTGCGATTGGTGTTACCCATGGAATCAGCCCCATAACCAGTCAACATGTGTGAATGACATGAGAAATCAAGCCTTAATGGTCCAAAACAACTATGCTGGTTCGGAGAATATTCCAAACCAAAATCAAGAACAATAGGAAAGCTTCGAAGTTTCTTTGCCAAACTAGAAAAGTTTTGAATTTTGTGGCGTGAATGGCCAGGATCAACAAAATTCTCCTATTTCAGCCAACACTAGATCAAAAAAAAGAGCCATGGATTTGGGGCAGCAAGCTAGAAATTCACAGCAACAACTTACAAATGACAAGCAACCTATTTCTTCATCAAATATTAATGTTGTAGCGCAATCTAAGGTGCAGATTTTGTAGAGAGGCCAAGAAATACCTGGCAAGGAACAATCAAGGACACAATCACAGCCTATGCAGAAGCAAAATGATGCTTCTATTACAAAAAACTAGCAAAAGGTAACTCCTACTTCTTTCAAAATTGTTGAACATCTCAGAAAGGCTACTGTAAGCATGTCAGTATTAGATTCCTTACACATCCCAGGTCAGAAAAGTTTGTTGCAAGATGCTTTAGCTGAGCTTTCCATTTCTGATGATGCTAATCAAGGAGGCACTAAAGTTGTGCAAGTGCAAATGATCTAGAGGTTAAGAATGATAAAAAACTAAAGAGGTAAAGCCTACCCGCTTTTACTTAAGTTTGATTATTGGCGATAAGATAGTTCATAATTGTATGGTAGATTATGGTGCAAGTAGCTTAGTTATGCCTAAGAGTTTAGCTGATAAGCTAGGTCTTGTTTATGAGCCTAACCCCCAGAAGGGCATAGTTTAGTTGGATGGATCTATTGTTAAAATTGTTAGTATAATAAAAAATTTAGCCCTTACTTTGCATGCATCCCCAAATTTTGCAATCCATCAGGATATACATGTTATTGATTTGCCACCCCACTTCACCATTTGCCTCTCAAGAGATTTTACAGCCAAGCTGGGTGGGTTTTTGTCCTCTAATTGGTCTCATCTATTTTTTAGAACAAGTTATGGTACGAAAGTGACCATAAAGTTCGAGCCTCTAGCCAAAGACCATATCAAACCATATTCTCTGAATCCTATAAATGCTAACCTCTATGTGACCAAGTTGTATTGGAGGAATAAACCATGACCTTAGACCACAACACCCCTATAGAAGATGTGAATCTAGATGAGTGGGAAGCTGAAGATCATGAGCTTGATCCTTTCCAGCACATAGATGAGATAGAATTAGGAGTTTATATGATTCGTGAACCTGATTTTGATATGCCTAATTTGTTTAAAGTGGAAGGACAGCCTGCAGAGATAGAAGATGAGCTTTGGAAGCTTTATTTTGATGGCTCAAGGAGCAGTGTAGGTGTTGGTGGTGGAGCCATGCTGATTTCACTAGATAAAAACAAGTATTATTTAGCTTTTAGGTTTGCTTTCAGTTGTACGAATAATACAGCTGAATATGAAGCACTGGTGCATGGCCTAGAATGGGCCCAAAAGAGAGGTATCAAATGCTTACAAGTTTATGGTGATTCAAAGTTAATAGTAAATCAGGTCAGAAATATGAATGTTGCAAAGAATGATTTGCTTAAGAAATATAAGCATCATGTATGGGATTTAATAGAATATTTTGATGCTTTTAATATCATTTCAGTTCCTAGAAATGAAAATAAACATGTTGATAGGCTCGCTGCCATAGGAGCCCAATTTGATATTCTGAATGAGATTCATAAGGTAGAGGCACGTCAGTATGTAAAAATTGTAGTCAGACCTTCTATACCTGACAATAGTGTGATTTGGCAGGTTTTTGACAACAATGAACAAATTGTAAGATTCTTAATTGTTGAAGCTGAGTTCGCTGATGGAAGTCATCAAAAGTGGCAACAACAGTATGATAACCAGATTGTGCAGTTGAAGACAAAAAAACTGCCAAAGGTGCTGGTCACATTAGAATCCATCTTTAATTCTGATGACCAAGCAAGGAAAGACAAAAGCATCATGACTGTCAAAGAAGAACACTATGAGGCAATTGAGATTTCCAAAGGTAAACTACTCAAATTGGGAAAGGTATGTAATAAAGAGGAACAACAAGCTTTTATTCTATTATGTCAGAAATTTAGTGATGTTTTTGCTTGGGAGTACAAGGATTTAAAAGGTTTTGATCCAAAACTAGCCCAACATACTATCGAACTAGAACCCGACGCAAAACCAGTAAGGCAGAAACAAATACCTCTTAATCCTAAGTTAGAACACCTAATGAAGGTCGAGCTGAATAAGTTAGTCGAGAGTGGTATTATTTTTCCTATCAAGCATACTTCTTAGGTGTCGAATTTAGTTCTAGTTAGGAAGAAGGGTGGGGAATTAGGTTGTGTGTTGATTTTTGAGATTTAAACAAAGCATTTCTGAAAGATCACTATCCACTCCCTTCCATGGAGCATATTTTGTAGGTAGTTTTTGGTTCTGACAAATTTTCTTTGTTGGATGGGTGGGTGAGTGCATGAAGTTGGGTTATAGGAGGAGGCATTCTACAAAATTCATTAACAATAGTTGCTTTTACTTTGCAAAGATGGCACCACGACAACGAAGAGGTGCAGGATGTAAGTATTGTTTTCTATTTGTTTTGAATTTCTTAGTTTCAAGTTGATTTTGTTTGTTTTAGGTTAGATTTGATTGTTTTTTTTTTTAATTTGTAGGAGATGCAAATAATTCTGCAAATCCTCAAAATCCTCAACAAGAAGAACAAGCAAAGCCTCCTCAACAAAATCAACCTCCCCCACCAATCACTCAACACCCTCCTGGCACTCAACAAAATTTGAGGAGTGAAATTGAGAACAACAAAAAATAAATTGAGGATCTTATCAGTAGGTTGAGTGATCCAAATGCTTCAATCGCAGAAAGAATGACACTAGCAAATTCAATTAAAGAGATGTTAAAAAATGTAGATTCAATAACCCAACAAATAATGAGATAGCAAGATAGGAGGCAGGCAGCTAGGGCATATTATGCAGATAAACTATCATATACATAAGTAAAAGATTTAAAAATTACTAAAAGTGATTTGTGGTCTTTATTCACTGACCCTAGAACAAATCAAAATCTTAGCCTCAATGCGAAGAGGTTTCCTACTCATTGGTGCCACCACCAAGAGATTAGGAACTATTTTTATGATAGGTGGTACTTGGTCTTTGATTACCCACCGTGCAACAATTGTGAAGTACCCCAATATTTTCTTAGGAAACTATACAGTGAGTTCGTATTGAACCAAATCCTGAATTATTTTGATATGAGGGAGTTCCAGGGGAGAGGTGGGGGTTCGGCTCAGGATAGGCCTGATGCACAGCCAGATCTTGCGCGGCAAGGGAGATGACCTCTCACTAGGCCGCCTCGTGAGCACATTGTTATGCCTGTCATTGCGAAGGAGAGTGTCGACGTAGAGACATTGCAAGTGATCAACACTTTGACCTAGAGTGTCATCCATCATACTATCCCTATTGTACAACGCCATCTAGGGGAGTCTTCGGGTGGTGGCCTTCAAACCCATGTGTGTCAATCTTTCGAGGTGACTTGTTCATATGACCCCACCGACACTCAGGAGGTTGCTCGGCAGGATCCGTATGCTGCTACGCAGGATCCGTATGTTGCTACATAGGATCCATATGCTGCTACGGGGATGGAGAGGACGACTGACATTTTGCATCGTGCATATGGCATTGATAGTCAGGTAAAAGTCAACATGTTCATTGAATTTAATTTATTAAATTTTGATTCTGAAATGTAAGATTAACTAATTTAGTTTTATTATTTTAATAAAATTGTAAAGTCACAGTGTTGAGATTGGATACACCGGTCCTCCACCTACTTATTTCTGCAGTACACCTATCAGTGGGGTATGTAACTAGTAAACATTTATAAATTTATTACATGTTAATATCATTGTTTTATGAATGGTATTTTAATACATGTGACTTTGGATATTGAATAGGCTAATATTGGCAGTTTCAAGCAAACACCTCCTAGTGCCAGTGGATTCACTCAAACATACACAGAGGTAATAGAATAAAGAGAACTTAACTAATTAATTCTACTTAATAGATTTGTGTAGTTTATATTCATATTGTTGGTTATGTTGCATTACACATCATTCAAACTCAAAGCATTACTTCAAATTCCATAACTAATAACTAGATGTTGATTGATGACAAAATTTCAACTGTACAATATAGTTGTTTAGAAAGTCAACATAAGCAGCACGATGCAATTACTTCACATGGAGGCATGTGCTTGCAAAGGTGCACCAACACGAAAAACTATGTATGCTTGGAAAAAATCTATGAAACCATAATAGTAAGCAATAGCATAGACAAGGAAGTTAGTGATGTAGAGCATCATATCAAAACACTCAATCATCAGGGTACATCTGATGCAAAGCATCCAACAAAAACCATCAACATCATTTCTTCAAGGTATTTCAATCCCAAATAGAATCAGGAGAATATCAAATATAATTTTATCAAAAATCTACTTTTCATTCAACCAAAATCCACTCAAATTCTCTTAGCCATTCCATAGGCCATCATTCATCATTCCACTAATCAGTATTCCAATTGAATCATTCAAATGAAAAACCATAGTAAAGAAAACTTTGACTTAATCAATTAGATTCACATCATTCTCAACCACCATAAAAACAACATAAACCTGATTATTGACACTTGAACAATTCATCCTTCCATTTATTCACCAAGGCAACAAATCAACTAAACCATACCTCATTGTTATCAATCCATTATCAAGCACTGTACTCACCATATTTTGACTCCAGTAGTCTATTTACAGGTTACAAACTCCTGCTACAACAGAATCTTGATTATCATCTTGTGGTTAATCACCAATTTGCTCAAAAGGCTTCATAATACTCACCCATCTGACCATCAAAGTGACCAAACCTGTCTTATACACCTTAACAAAATTTAGTAACATCAATCATATCATTAGTTTGATAGTAACCAAGCACTCAATATCATCCTTTCCATTGTTTAAACAAACATCTTTGTTTTGATCAGACAATATCATATTCCTCTAGTAGGTTTGTCAACCATTGAATCAGGTAGTTACATTCCTATCTCAAAGCTTATTAAAAAACTCAATGCACATTTAGAAACATTTTCTAGCACATCACAACATATCAAAGTTCTTATACATTTGACATAAAGAAAATCATCAGATTTCAGACTGTCCTCTGAAGAAAGGCTAGTAGATTAGGCCTGTTTTACAAAGGAGACCCCTTCAAAACCATTCCAAATCACTCAAAACCTCAAAAAATTCTTCAAGCATGTCTTATAACTCAATGTTTCACCATTTATAGGGATTGAAAACCATGAAAATGTTCTAATCCAATAAACCCTCGTTTATAGGGTGTAAAAGCACAAATCAAGGAGGGTTTTGTGAAAAATACTCTTGCAAACCTCTATTTCTCTAGCCACCACCTGGAACATGATTGTTTATGTCTTCCAAGACCTTCTGCATCATTTCCAAGCCTCTGCAAGATTTATTTATTCATGACCCATGACTGTAGCATCACTTTGTGTAGGAAAATCCTCTATTTTCCAGTGTAGCAACAACTCCACCATGGTATTCTTGCTTTTCCCTACACTTGCAATCATCAAAACATGCAAAAAATCCTAACATTAACCTACTCCACCAATTTACTTGACCTACATTGGTGGAGTAGTGAAGAAAAACCTTATTGGACTCTCAAACTTGCTTCTAAAAGGACTCTGTCGGGCACTGGAAACTGCCTCTTATTCTTTTGTTTCCTAAAACTAACCAAGTCCAACTCTTGAAATTGT
Organism: Sequoia sempervirens; assembly: GCA_007258455.2. Taxonomy (NCBI): domain Eukaryota; kingdom Viridiplantae; phylum Streptophyta; class Pinopsida; order Cupressales; family Cupressaceae; genus Sequoia; species Sequoia sempervirens. The sequence goes on from VDFB02097511.1 coordinate 72,321, forward strand.
AAACTAACTCCTCTTTACATGTATTCACACTATGATTTAACTTTGGGTGTTCCTGAATTACCAACACAAGAAAAAAAAAAAACAATGGAGTAATGCTGCAAACTCAGAAATAGGGAATTTTTATTTCAAAATCTAATTACAAGAACACAAACTTCTACTTTTTCTCGCCTTTACATTCCTTTTAAAGATATTTCCTTTTCCATAACTATCTTTCCATCAGTTGAAACTACCCCTTTTAACCCTTAATATGCCTTATTTCCTTGTTTTTGTCAATTTAACAACTTTTAACAATATTACATTATTGTATTGTTTGCATTTTCCCACTTTGACCACCTAGAACTTACCCATAACCTTAAATACATTCAAATAAGATCTCATATGACCTTGAACATGCTTTACATCATTTTTCCATGACCTTTTGTGATTGATTCAATATAAATTTGAACACTCATCCCTTTTGTAAAATTGAAAAGTATTTGATGACCTAGGTGCTCCTGCACCAACATCTAACCCAATTGAATTCTAGGAGAAGATCAAATTGAAAAAGTAACTAAAACTTCTTTCTCTTTACATCAAAAATCACATTGTTTCATTTGCAAACCACAAGGCAACAACAAGCCAACTCATTTCAATACTTCTTATCATCCTCAAGCTTCAAACATATTATTTATCAGCAAAAATGATTGATCCATGCACAAGAAACCTAATTAGAGTCACTAAACAATCCACTCTTTCATCATTCACCGAGGCACCCTTCCACTCAATTTTCTTTACCTAGGAAAAATAACCAAAAACGAATCTTTCATGTTACAACCTATATCCATCAGATCCTAACACACCTTTGTCATCATCAATCTATCTGAATTCAAAGCAAAAACCTAATTAAGAGCTCTGAATTTTTCAATTCCTTAAACAACTCACCAAATTTTCACTTTTACCAACTAGTTCCTCAAGACCAAGATACTACAATCAACCATTTACACCTCAATCATTTCATCTAACTTCCAAAACATTACTCACATCATGTTTATTGACTAAGCTTATTCTATGCACAAATCAAGCCCTACAAAGGAGGGTTTATTGCATAAGGTACTTACAAACCTTAAATACTCTTGCCACCACCACAAACACCATGGAAATAGCTTGCATAAGCTTTAGAAATGATGCAGAGCAGTAGGGAAGGAAAACTCACAATCACAAATGGCAAAGTCACTCCACTGAATGCTTCTCCCAAATACTCTTATGAGGAGTCCTAAACTCCACTATTCTTTAAGAGATCAACCCCACACACCTAGGGTTCACAACTCAGACCACTCACAAAGCTTGAAAACATTTGGATCATGTCTCATTAAGTCAAAACAATGTTTAACAACCCTCTAGCATTTAGGTTACAACAAACACCCATCACTATGGTGACTTAGACCTCACTCTCTCTTAAGGCTTGCAACCCTTTCCCGGTAGGACAGTCAGAATAAAAAAAACAAGGAAGATTGTTAAGAAACCAAACCTATGGATTTAGACCCCTAAGATGGACCCCTACAAGGTTCCAAAACCCTTCGTCTTGATTGTCAAAACATCACTCACAATGGCCCTTTCTACTGCTGCTCCAAAAGGCCTAATTCACAGACCTACACCTAGGTCTTGACTATCTAGGCTCTCCACTTCACCCCAAAGCCAAAATTTAGACTTCTATAGGTTCTCCACACTTTTTTCCACCATTCCTCAGTGCCTCTTAAACAGATTCTTCAAAATCAAGCAAAAACTCATTTTTTTTGCTTGTCAATTATGCTTGCCACATAGAGATGTCAACCCAAAATTCATGCACAACTTCCAACAATGAGGCTTCCATTCTCCAAAAAATTGAGGACATGATATTACATCCTTATATCTTCCATCCCACCGAGATTTAGCAATTTTATGTGGGAATGGAAGAAATATACATTTTTCACCCAAAACCCTGATTTTAAGGGTTTTCAGACCACCTGATAGAGAAATTGGAATATTTCCCTTGATACTCAATGAAATCTCACCACTCCAACACCAAAGGAAATTTTATTCAATTACCTATCCAACCATTATGGGCTTGGAGCATGAAAGTGAACATACAGTCTGTACCAAGTACAGGATCAACAAATTCTTTAGAAAAACACAGGAAAAACATCAAACTTCTTATTGAAACTTCTTCAAAACATCAACATCAACCTTGCCTCGACCAAGAGAGGCATATTTAAAGTCTTAAAAATTCCCTCCAACTTCTTGCAACTATCTTTTGAAAAGAGAGACGTTGGAAAACAACTAATCTCATGCTTTGACTTCTAATTGCCTAGTTAATACAATGTGAGCAACTTCTACCAACTCGATCGCAAAGAGCCTTCCAAAATATGTCAAAAGCATTTAAAACCTTGTCAAAAAGTAAGGTGACTCCCCTCAGGTGTCTAGATACAACAAGGCATCCTTTTTCCTTATTTTTCCAAGATGCAATATACTTACAAAGGAGGATGGGCACCTTGTTGTACAAAGAAGTTGGTCACCAAGACCAAAAACTCAACCAAAAACCTAGAAGACTTACTACAAAGCATTGAAATGGTCCATAAGACCTTATTCCATCCATAAACCAAGAAACAAAACATGAAAAATTATTCTAGGTCCCTTAGACCCATGGGTGCTCCTGCACCATACTCCCAAGCAAGAAAAGGATCTCAAGTCCTCTTTGAGATCATGTCTTCTACAGTAGTTCCATGCTATTTAATATCATTTTTTGACATCCATGTTGCATCCTCTTTAGGTAGACCTTTCCATTTGACCAGGTATTCCTTGTAAACCTTCCTTCTAGTCTTCTTTGTCTCATTGGTGTCTAGGATGCATTCAAGAGTCATAGGTTGGTTGGGGGGTAGCTCCTTCACCCAATCTTCATCCTCCATTTTTTTTTTACCTACTCCATCACCTGCATTCATAGAAGCTTTGAAAGGACACAAGTTAGAAATGTTGAAGATAGAAGAGATTTCCACCCTAGGAGGTAGCTCTATTTCATAAGCATTTTTGCCAAACTTGTGGACAACCTTGCAAGGTCCTATCTTCTTTGGACCACCTTGCAAGGTCCTATCTTCTTCATCACGAGTTTGGTATACTTTCCTTTTGGAAGTATCTCCTTCAAGTATTCCATCACCAAGTCTCCAACCTTGAATTGCACATTCCTCTTCTTTAAATATGCCTTTTCCTTATACTTCTCAACATTCTTTTGAAGGGTTTCATTCACTTGTTGATGAATATCCCTGATTGTAATAGCCAAGTCCTCACCTTGAGCACTTCTCTTACCAACTCCTTGTAGATCTTTTAGTTCATAGACCCCTCTAGGGTGCATGTCATAGACTACTTCAAAAGGGATTCTACCAATGCTCCTATTCATGGAGTCATTATATGCAAATTCTTCCTGAGGTAAAATCAGATCCCAAGCTTGTCCATGCTCCTTGGTAAGGCATCTTAAGAGGTTTCCCAATGATCTATTCACCACTTCAGTTTTTCCATCCATTTGTGGATGGTATGCTAAACTAAAGGACAGATTTTTGCCTTGAGTTTCTTCCACAAAGTCTAAAAGTGACCAATGAATTTAGAATCCCTGTCAGAAACAATGTTGAAAGGCAGTCCATGTATCCTAACAACCTCCTTAAAGAAGAGACATGCTATATGAGATGCATAATTGGTGCATTTGCAAGGAATAAAATGTGCCATCTTACTAAATCTATCAACTACCACAAATATACTATCAAAACCTCTCTGGGTTCTAGGCAACCCCAAGAAAAAGTCCATACTTACACACTCCCAAGGCCTATTGGGAATGGGTAGTGGCTTATAGAGTCTTGCATTTGATGAAGTTCCCTTTGGCCTTTGACATATTGTGTAGCCTTCCACATACCTTCTCACATCCACCTACAACTTTGGCCAATAGTAAAATCTCCTAACTTGTTCCAAGGTCTTGTCAAGGCCAAAGTGAACCTCCAAGACTCCCACTGTGTTTCTCCTTTATGATATTGTCCCTCATTCAACATTTACGCACACACAATTGGATTCCTTTGAAGAGAAAACCATTCTGCAATAAAAGTCAGAGAATTCACCATGAAAAGAATTCAAATGTTGCTCACAAACATTGTATACCTCCTTGAAATCTGAATCTTCATGATACATATCCTTTAATGCTTAAACCCCCATGCTTTGGAGTTGGATCTCTTGCACTACAAGTGCCCTTCTACTGAGATCATCTGCCACCTTATTTTCTTGGCCCTTCTTATGCTTTATTGTGAAAGTATAGGCTTACAAAGACTCTACCCACTTCATGTGCCTATGACTGAGTTTGTCCTATGCATTCAAAAAACTCAAGGCATGATTATCAGTATAAACAACAAATTCTTTAGGTAACAAGTAGTGCCTCCAATTTTTGAGGGCTTGGACCATAGCATACAATTCCAAATCATACGAAGAATACTTCCTCTTTGCTTCATTCAGCCTCTCACTGAAAAATGCAACCGGTCTTCCTTCTTCGCTCAAAACAACCCCTATTGCTTGATTGCTAGCATCACACTCAATGGTAAAAACTTTATCAAAATCAGAGAGCACAAGTATAGGATGTTGCGCTACTCTCATTTTCAGATATTCAAACCCTTTATCAGCCTCATTGGTCCAAGAAAACTTACCTTTGTTACCTCCTTTGATGGTGTCCAAGATTGGTGCACAAATTTGGCTAAAGTTCTTGATGAGCTTTCTATAAAAGCTTGCAAGTCCATGAAAGCTTCTCACATATCCCATGGATTTTGGTGTTGACCAAGTGTTTTAAGAGGGAAAAATTATAAAAGGCCATGATAAAATTGAATGGAGGATGATCTTGGATTGGGTGTCAAACCAAATGATGAAATGTTGAGTTTTCCTTAACAAAATAGAGCTTTTGGTGACTGAAATTCAGTTTCTGAGTTGGGCAGTGTTATTTTATGTTAGATTAAGCATTAACAAGGTATATTAGGCTTTTTTCAATAGTTTTCAAGTTTTGGAGTGTTTGGAAAGTGCTACTTTCAATAAAACATATGGTTTCTAAGCCTAGGGAGAGGGTTTTATGGTTTGGGTGGTAAATGATTGAATCTTTGCAATCTAATGCTATAATTTGAAGTTTTGATAGATATAAAGTGATGCCCCAAGGTTTTAAGAGATTTGGACACATTTTGAAGGTGGCACCTTTGTAAAAGTGGGCTAATTTGGGCCCTTAAAAGCATAGAAAATTTAATAATTTGTGCAGTTTGGTACAAAACAAGCATTATTGATTGTTGGATATGTTGAAAGGCTCTATAATGGGTAAAATAAAGGTGTCTAAATCGTCCTAGGTCTGTAGAACAACAAATCATGGTGGTGGTAAGTCTTAACTTGGACTTCAATCTATTTTGAGACTCCTTTGGTTGTTTCGGTGAATGAAAAACTCCATTCTTCATGATTAGCCTATACAGACCAGCAGGGTATGAGTTTTACTTTAATTTAAAGATGGAGCCTTTCCTCCTACTATGGTGACCTGTGATTTGGAGGAAAGGCCTGTAATATGTTGTTTTCAAGTTTCATGTTTCTTTTAATAGTGGTAAGGCATCTATAGGGCTGGTGATGTTATCTTAGGCTGAGAATGTGAGTTTTTGGCATGAAAAGGAGGAACCAAAGTGGTGTTTTTGAGATCTAATGATGCTAAAGGCTTAGTGAAGGTTTATTTTGTTTTTGCAGACCCTGAAAAACTTGTTTGATGCTTTGGTGAGGCTTGGAAGGCCTTGGAGTTGTGAAATATAGAAAAACCTAGATATTTATGAGCAAATTGAGGGTTTTTGTATTGGAAACCTATTTGAGCATGCAAGGTCCTAAAACTTGACTTTGATATGCTACAACCTAAACAATGTGAATTTGTTGAAAGAAGAGGTCGTGATGAAATTGTAAATTGAAAATTTGTTTGTAGATTGGAGTTGTGTGTTTGTGTGTTGCAGACCTCCCCCTACTGCATTAGGAGTATATTCCAATTTTTTAGAGACATGTATGGAAAATTTGGTAGCATAGACAAGGAAATCAGTTGGTTTGTATAATTGTTTGACAAAATACCTCAATGAAAGCTTTGGAAGCATACACAAAGAAATTCAATTGTTAAATTTAAGAAAATGCCTCAAAGAGATGTGGTTTAAAAATGCAATAGGAAAGTGTATAGAATTGTGTAATTTAAAATATCCATTGACAACCTAAGGTTGTAACATGACAAACAAACAATTTGATCAACATGGAATAAGCAAAACAACAAAAATGAAAGAAAGCCATAATAGAATGAAAGAAAATGTACAAAGACTTCCAATACCTAAAAAACCAAAGTTTAAAATGGAGGATTTCTACCCAATTATGTAGCCTTTGCTTCTTCTTTCCTCAAACTCCTCAAAAATTTGACTTTTTCAAAAGCTTGTTCCCCTCAAAACTTCAATTGTATATCAATTATCACTGTAATTCAAACTTGAAATAATATTATATGCCTTTCAACGTGAAAAATATGCTATTTCATGCAAAGGTGATGGAAATATCATGAAAAAGGTGGTGGAATCTAAAAATCATGCATGCACACTTCACTCAATCACCAAAAAGCTACCTTTTGTTGGAGCACGCGCAGAACCAGGAGAATATGCAAAATGTGGGCCGACATCACGGGTATATTGTGTTTTTTAACCGTTTTTAGTGCAATACAAAACGCGCACGCGTTATAATGCGAGCGCGTTATTTCTTGCTAAATGACCAAGTCTCTACTTATTCATAATGCACTCGCATTATAATAAAGTTAGTTTTTTTAAAGATTTATAGGGTAGACCCACTCCAACCCACTCCCACCCTATCTCCCACACTCTATCACCCTCCCCCACC
>VDFB02097511.1:80330-91066 GCA_007258455.2 Sequoia sempervirens
TCACCAAAATTTCAAATAAATTACATTTTTAGAAACTAGACTCCATTCTACAAATTTTAAATAATAAAAATTTAAAAAAATCTATTACTTTCCAAAATTTGTAGGGGGAGCACGACCAAAATTTTGCTTTTGAGGAAGTGCCCACTTAGAAAATTATTAGAAATTTTTTGCATCAACTAGATACTGTTAGCTAACTTCTGACCATAGTGATTTTAAAAATACCTTAAAAAAGTTCACCGTGCTAGGGTCGTACAAGAGTTGTTATGTTATGTTTTTCTGACAAAAACAACAAAAATTTATACATACATCCCTCTTTTGAACCCCTTAATCTCAATCATTTTCAAAATAAATTAGTAGTTTAGAAAGACTCAGAGCACTTCGATCTTTGTTTTTGTCCCATCTCAAAATTTTGAGTGTAGCTATCCTCAATTTCATGTCCAAGGTTAGTATTTCCTGATTTTAAAAAAAAGTGGCCACTTAAGGCCCCTTTTTGGGAACCATCTTGGTGCACTTACCTAGGTACTTAGGTTATAACTAGATTCTGGTAAAACAAGAGGATCAGTTCAAAATATCATTTACAACTAAGTGGGGCACAATGGCCTACAAAAAGATATCTTTCGGCTTATCCAACACTGGAGCAACATTTCAGTGAGCGATGGACATGGCCTTTCACGGCCTCATGAACAAGTTATTTCTGGTATATTTAGATGATATTACTATGTTTTCAAGAAATGCTAATGAACACTTTGAGCATTTAGAACAGATTTTTCAAAGATGCAAAGAGTTCAGAGTGTCTCAATTCAAAGAAATGTATTTTTTCTGTACACAAAGGTAAACTCCTTGGACACATTGTTTCGAAGCAAGGCATTTCCATAGACTCTGAAAGAGTCTCTACTATTCTTGAATTACCATTACTAGCTCACAATAAAGGCTTGCAAAGTTTTCTTGGAAGAATAAATTTTGTGAGAAGATTTATACATAATATTGCAACTTTGCTGCAACCTCTCATTACTATGTTAAAAAAGAATATTCCTTTCAATTGGACCAGAGAAGGTAAGAGGAGCTTTGAGAAGATAAAATTATCCCTTGCAATTTCTCCTACTCTCATTAATCTAAATTATGATAGAGATTTCATTCGTTATGCCTTTGGAGGGGTAGATACTATTTCAACTATGTTGTGCCAGCAAAACAATGAAGGCTTGGAGCAGCCTGTAGCATTTTTCAGCCACGTATTACATGATTATGAGGTGAAGTATTCTTTTGTTGAGAAGCATGTTTTTGTTGTTGTAAGAAGCCTCAAAAAATTCAGGCATATGTTATCAAATAGCAGAATTAATTTATTGGTTGCTCATTCAACCGTTAAGGACTTCTTACTTAATCATGAAATTAATGATAAGCATGCTGGTTGGATAACCAAAGTGATGGAGTTTGATGTTGGCATTAAAATAACCAAGCTTGTCAGAGGCAAGGGTTTGTGTGAATAGATTGCAGAAAATATAGCGGGCAGCAGCTCAAAAGAAGCTGAAAGTGTTGATACAGTACTAAACAATGATGATGAAGTTGTTGTTTCAGTTCCTGTTGCTACCTAGGTGCAACAAATGATGCACTACTTACAAACTAGTGAGTTCCCCGAAGGTTTCGATAGGGAAAAAATAAGGTATTACAGATCATAGTCCATTCCTTTTGTAATTATTGATGGCATTCTTTATAGGAGAGACTTTCAAGGTGTTTTATATTAAGGTGCATTCAGCCTGATCAAGTTGACAAGCTACTAGCAGAGTTTCATGATGGGCCTTCAGGAGGCCATTTTGCTGCAAGAACAACAACTATAAAAATTATACGGGCTGGTTATTATTGGCTGGATCTGTTTAAGGATGCTATTGCTTGGGTCCAAAGGTGTGAAAAGTGTGCCTTATTTTCTAGAAAATAGAGGCTTGCACCCCTTCCTCTGCATCCAATTCAAGTGGAGCAGCCCTTTGCCAAATGGGGTTTAGACTTTATTAGGCCAATCAACCTGCCTTCAAGTGCGGGTCATAAGTGGATCCTTACTGCAACAGATTACTTTACTAAGTGGACCGAAGCTATTGCTTTGAAGGAAGCAAACAAGACTTATGTACTTAATTTCTATCAAGACTTAGTGTCAAGATTTGGTACCCAAGATTCAATAATCTCTGACAATGGTTTAGCTTTTATCGGTTTAAGGATTTATGATTGGTCAATTAGGAATAACATTTATCTGAACACATCTTCTAACTATTATCCGTAGGGTAATGGTTAGACGAAATCTACAAATAAGAATCTGATTTGGATAATCAAGAAGACAGTTCAGGACAATCAACGGACATGGCATGAAAAGCTTAAGTTATCCCTTTGGGATGATAGGGTGACTCCTAAAAGGGCCATTGGTTGTTCTCCTTATGTACTTGCTTATGGACAGGAAGTGAAGTTACTTGTTTCTATTGAATTACGTACTTTGAGTTTTGTTAAAGAGCTAGAATTGCTGAATGAACAACCTTTTGAAGTAAGATTTGCACAGTTGATAGAGCTCAAAGAAACTAGAAAAGAAGCATTAAGGCAACTTGAAATACATCAAGCTCAGATGAAGAGTTCTTTTGACAAAAGGGCAAGGCCGCGAGATTTCATCATTGGTGATCTGGTTTTTAAGTGGAATGAATATAAGAGCAGACCTGGATGACATTCCAAATTTGATGCAATTTGGGACAGGCCTTATGTGATCACAGAGTGCAAGGAGCACAATGCTTTCCAACTTTCTAAGTTGACTGGAGAGGTGTTGTCTATCCCAGTTAATGGGATCCACCTCAAGCATTGCCTCTGAGATAAGTTTTATCTTGTAAATAAGTAGAGTAGTTGTTGCAAATAAGTGCTTTACGCACATTTCATTTCAGTAGTTTTCTTTTCCCTAAGCGCTGTTGCGCATGTTTTGGTTGGCCATCAGGGCCTGTTAGGTTGCTTTCTGCATTGTTTATTTTTGTTTTGTTGCTGTTTTGGAGTGTTGCTGTTCAAATTTCTGAGTTTCTGAAGGGGAAAATTTGACTCCATGCCCAATGGAGTTTTAAAACGCAACTGGTCTAATGCTTAGCTGACAAGCATTCAATAGAAATCGCCAAAATGTTACCAATTTTCATTACAGCTCAATTGGTGGAGCTGGTTAAATTTTGTTATATCTTAAAGTGAAAGTTCAGTTATTTCTACATGTGTTTTAAGTGTTGTTTGCACTGCATTCATCAAGTACCAGTTGTGCAAGTGTTTTCAGAAAGAGTTTTAGAAGTATTGCTCAATGTTTGTAGAACAAATGGAGTACAAACTAAATACACAAATGATTAAGCATAGCAAGTGCTTTCATTTATTTCATGATGCTATTACAATATTTCATTTGATTGCAAGAATACAAATGATTGTACAACTTTTCATTTTGATGCATTTTCTTTCTGAATGGAAATGAAAGAAGAAACTAAAGGATCCACACAAGCTGTGCTTTTAGCTGATTCCATTCATTATGAAAAGAAAATTCTACAACTGAAGAAAAAAATTAAATAAGACAACATATAGTAGAAGACATATCCATCATTGTTTGATTCTTGACCTTCAATTGAGATGCTTGTTGCTTGCTTTGTCCTGCTTTCGACCCAAGTACACTTGCAAAAATTGGGAAAAGTCTTGTTAGAGCTTTGGATATGAGTTATACTACATGCTCTACCAACAAAAATATAATTCACTCCCCAAAATGCATGGAATCAACTAAAAAAAAGTGTAGAAACAAGAGCTAAAAATGGAGTGTCACATCATTATTTTTATGCTAACATTGTTTGTTTCCTATGTGCAGGTATAGGAAAAGTCATGAAGTTGGTCATCTTATGAAGACATAAAAGCATGTGGAGTAAAATGGGCTCCCACAAGGGTAGAGCTCGGCATGCTGCCTCTTAAGCTACAAGTGGCTTGAGAAAGAAAAGTACAATTATCATGCTCATCTGAGCTATTCAACTGAAGGAGTAAAACAAAATTTCAGTCATCAAAGCAATCAAGTGCATTGTTCATTCATAACAATCAAGTGAAAATAATGAAATGAGAATTACTAGTGGAAAATGAACTTGATGGATTCAATTAAACTGAAAATGCATCTTTTAAATACTGTCAAATTAATTGCATTTTACTGCCATCAGTTTTTGTTCATGTTTATTCATGTTGTTTCATAACATTCTGTTCTGGTACAAGTTTTCATGCTCATAATGTGATAGTGAACATGCATACATTATACCTCATCAACAAAGTGTCAAGAAGAAATAACTTAAAGCATTTGGAGGAGTTTCAAAGAAATATTATCGAAGTACACCAAGGATCAAAGTTCATTTCAGTTGTAGCTGCTTGGAGGGTGTGTGCAAGAAGTTGAGTCCACTTTTTGGCCAAAAAGTGGAAGTGTTTTCCCTGATTTTCAGTATTTGACACATTTGACCTTAAAATTTGAAGCACTTAAAGATGAAATCTTTAAAAAAGTCACTAATCATAAAATGTAGTGCTCGGAGTCTAGTTTCCAAATATGTAATTTATTTCAATACCCAGATTGTACAAATTGAGTTTTAATAGGCATTTCTAAAAACCACTGTTTAAAAGTCTTTTTACCATACCATGCACGTGTACGACATCCATATTTTGACTTAAATTATCGTATTTTTCTAAATCCTTTTGGGAAAATTTTATGACTCACTGAAGCTTGCTCTTGATATTTTTTTGTAATTTTTTATTGAATATTTTTTTTTTTGTTAAATTTTTATTAGGTAGATTTGTCGTTTTGAAAAATCGTCATGTACGACATGCATAAGATGACCTAAACTTATCATTTTCTGATTTTTTTTTTTCAAATTGAAAAGAATTGTCGAAGTTTGCTTCTCGTGCAATCCTTTTGTCAAAATGTTATGTTGATCAAAAGTTATTAAAATAGTAAAAACTCTGATATTTAAAGTTTATGGACCAATTTTATTAGAAATTAATTGAAAAATAGAAAAAATAATTCAATTGCAAAACAAATTACATATTTAGAATCTGCATTGTTTCATCTAAAAATGGGTTTTAATTGTAGAAAATTTTGCAAAAAAGGTTGTCACCATATGTCCAAAGTTGGTTTTTCTTTGACATTGTTGTGGCCTTCAACTTGGTAAGTCAAACCAAAGTTAGCGCCTAGGTTTGACTTCCAATGCTTTTCCAACCAAAGTTCCTTGGCAAAACTTCCGCCCACGACGTAAAACAAAATTCACCTTGTGGAATAGACCGCTTATTAATAAACGGATTCATATAGTCGTGGATCCCGCTCCATCCAACAAGATGGATCATAAATGGAACGGATCCCGCTTTCATAAACCGATCCCGCTTACCTTTACAACGAATTCACATTCACGTCGCTGGAACGGATCCTCGATATGATCCCACTTATTAATAAACGTGATCCAGCTTTATAATTAGATCCTCGCTTTATAATAAGCGATCCCGCTTATTTTATTTAAAAAACACCGTAAAAATTACCGCCAAGTCTACAGTCTCTAACTTCATATGTATGGCCAAGAGCACTAAAAATGAATTATTTTTCATAAGTTATTGTATTTACAGGTGGTGAATTTGATTTTTGGTTGATTTTATCAAAGGAAGCATCATCTACACCATTTTTGAAGTGAAATTGTGTTATTTTTGTGCTTGTTTGGAGGAACAAAAGGTTTCAATTTGCAATATGGATTGAATTTTTCAAAGGAAGCATGAAGAAAACAATTTTTAAAGTGGAATTGTGGTAGTTTTCTACTTGTTTTGAGGAACACAAGAGGAAATTTTTTGTCGTAATAGGTATTCAACTTCCAATTTGGATTGAATATTTTGAAGTATTTCACTATTAACATTCATTTGTGCTTGAGAATTTTATAATTATGGGAGATAAACTTCGTAATAAGAGAAGAAAGACATTGATTCCTCAAGAAGTTGAAGCAAATAGAGAAAAAGAGAAACAAAGACAAAGAGAAAGAAGAATGAGAAATCAATGAATCCATGGTGGGAGCAAACCGAATTCAACAACTATTGAAGATGAAAACATTGAAGATACCATAGTTGTAGATGAAGCTAATTTCCAAGGAGTCAATTTGGAGAAGAACATGATTATACAAACAAGTCCTACTATGTCTTCAAATACCTCTTTGAATGTTAAGGAGAATGTTTCAATATGCACAAATCCAGGTACGTCTTCAAATCCACATGTTAGTGTCGGTAAATTTGTATGTAGAAGTTTTTACAAGATGTCGATATAATGATGTTGACATTGACTATATCTCGAGAGATGAAACTATAGAACATGTTGAAACAAAAAGAAAAAATCTTTTGTTGCAAATGAAAATCAAAATGATCATTTTATTGAAAATGAAAACAAACCTTATATTTTGATGAAATGAAAATGAAAAATGAAAACCGCTTTTATATTGATGAAAAAATGAAAATGAGAACCAGCGAGCACGAAAATGAAGATGAAAATGAAATGAAACCATTCTTGTTGGATGGTTCGAAAATGAAAATGAAAACCGCTTTTGTTGATGAAAATGAAGATGAAAATGTAATGAAATGAAGATGAAAATCTAGAATGTGATGTTGAATTTAATGAAAATACTTTTTTTGGTAAATTGGAAGTGGTGTTTTTGATAATCTTCTTGGTCAAATTTCTCAGAGGAAAATAAGAACACATGCTAATAGAATATACACCAAATTCTTTTATCTTAAAAAAATTGCATTTCAATGTCAATTAATGATGCAATTGATGAGAATGCAAAAAATGAGGAAAGTAATGAATAGGTTAGGCTTTTTATGTTAAACCAAAAAGAAAAGATCAATCATTAAACATGCTATGTCTACTATTGCTAAAAAGCATTCAATCTATTGGGAAAAATAGCTCCATCTAAAGATAAAACTAGCAAAGAAGAGCTATAACTACTGCTAGTTAATAAAAACAACTTTGAATAAAAGAATGGTGCAACATACAAGGAAGTTTTAAAATGCATCCCAAAACATTACTAAGAGCCGAAAAAAGAAGAGAAAGTATAGAAAATGATCCTATCAATCAATGTTGGAGTTTCAGTGGATGACTACCGAGGTCCGATATAAAATTGAATGTTGAAATTAAATCTTTGATCAAAAATATTGGCATGATAATACTAGGGTTTCATATAATGCTAGAGATGTTTTAAAATTAAGGGTGGGGTCCAAAGTTCATGATCCTCACCCAAAACATCTATTAGATATGACACAAATTGAATTTTATAGAAAATTTTAGAACATTCAAGGTTACCGGTGTAATATTAAAATAAAGTCAAAGGTCTTTTGAAAATGTAAACCCTGCATATGTAAAAAATTAATAAGCAAATCTAATATCTTGTTGTTGTAAAAATACATGTTCAATTTTTGTTATTTTATGATTTTTTTCTCGATATATACATTGCACCCTTGCATTCTAACATGATTATACAGATTGTGGTATTGATATGCCACCCCGAAGCAATAAGAGAGTTTATTTCAGGTTTGTTTTGTGAAAAATCTAATGATAAATTATTTTATTTAAGTTCTTGTATTTCTGGACAATGCATTAACTACGGAAATCTTTCATTTTTAAGAATTTTTTTGCATGAAAGTGTTGATCATGATTTTGGACAACAATTAGTAGACGTCAAAAGATTTAGGAATGTTCACTATTCTTTAAAAGATGGAAAAATAGGAAAGCGTTGTGATTTAGTTATAGAAAAGTTAGTGTGCATGCATTTATGAGTGAATTTAATAATAAAATTGTACCAAAATATGTTATGCACTCTGAACATGCTCGATGGCTTGATGGCCAATTTTGCGCATGTAGAAACACATTTCCAATTGGTACTATACTTTCAATGGTTGATTTTGCAGAGAATTATACTCTCGCTCCGCAAGAGGAAATTCAATCTCAATATTATAATTCAGTGCAAGTAGCTATGTTTGTCCATATTGTTTATAGACATGTAGATGATAGCACCGAGGATGATAGAAAAGTTTTGAGGGAGTATCATTTTTATTTGAGTGACAATCGGTTACATTCATCAGAGTTTGTTCAATATTGTTTTAGTATATTTTATAGAAATTTAAAAGAAAGAGGAATCCATATGAAAGAACACCTCATATGGTCATATAATTGTACGAGGTAGTTCAAAAATGCTAGAATGGTCTATTGGTTAAGTAGGGTTCACAAGGAACTTAATGTCCAACATATATGGAGTTTTTTTGAAGCCGGGCATGGTAAAGGAGAACATGATGGAGCTGGTGCGTGTGTCAAAATAATTCTTGCTAGAGAACAATTAAAATTTGAGGATTCAGTAAAAATTTAAAAATGCACATGAGATTGTGGATTGGTGTAATAGAAGATTATCTGCACCTGGTTCGAGTGATTACTCTACAGTTCATCGATTCTTTTGGTTGGTGGAAGAAGAAAACATTGTATCTAGAGTTGATCATGAGACAATTAGTGGATCTACTAAATGAAATTCATTTAGGAGTGCGACAGCAAGCACATGGACTATTTGGACAAGGGAGCTTGCATGTTTTTGCCATTTTTGTATCTCAAGAGATTGGGAAGCTTGTGAAAATACATAATGGGTTGAACAGTGGAAGCAAAGATCGTTGACACCTGTAGAAGCACATAATCAATATGAAAGAACTATTCAAGAAAATGATCAATTGTTTGCATCTAAAGATTATGATCGTGTTTCAGACCTTGTACAAGAAGGTAATTTTAATTTAATTTATTTCATTTTATTTTGCTTTATTAAGTTATTTTTTAATACTAAATTAGTTATATGGATATGCACAAGTTATTAAATTGAATTTTGTTGGCAGGACATGTGTATGCAGTTATTGCACCTGAGGGGAATGAAGAGCAAACATAATATTGGCTGGCTTGTTGTGCGGAAACTAAACATAAGTTGTTAACACCTCAAGAAGATGATGATGGCTTTCATTATCCAGCAGGTACGGTGATCCCCTTAAAACACCTCCTTAAGCAAATTTTGATAACAAGTTTTAGATCCCCTTAAGTAACTTTTTAGAACAAGTCTTTGATCCCCTTAAGTAAATTTTGAGAAGTTATTTGATGGTGGTTTTTGAACATGTTTTCCAATAGGATCAGTGGTGGTTGTTGGCACTTGGCTACAAAAATACTTGAGAAGAAAGAATGGTCTACTTGCATTCGAAGACTATGAAACACATAAAAAGATTATGCATTATTCACATTTGGTGGTGGCAAGAAATATAAAACTAGAGCGCTATCATGGAAGACCTTCAAAAAAATTACTATGGTCAATTTCTATGGAAGAGCATGAGGCAATCATAGATGCATTGCAAAAAAGAGAGGATGTAGATGGTACAATGGATTAAGTAAATATAGGTAAATATAGTTTTGATTTTATTTTGTCCTTTTAAATACATTAAATACATGTTTTGACATTGGTCAAGTGTGTTATTAGTTGAAATTGATTTAAATTGTTCTTTTATACATCCTTAAGGCATAATCACAAAAGGATCTAGTCCATGCAAATTCAACCTAGACAACATGGAATACTTGGTAAAAATAGGTAATTATTAGTTAAATTATATTTAAATACATGTTTTGATTACATATTGATATTGCTTGGACATTAATAGTTAAAATTGATTTATTATCATTTTCTGTATCCTAAAGCCATCATTGCATTGATCTCATACTTTGAAACAAAAAGGAGAGGATGCCTGGATTCAACCTACAAACATGTGTGGAATACTTTTAAATATAGGTACTTGAGTTCTGTACATATAGATAGTTTCATATAAATTAAAATATGTATGTTTTGATGATTTCATTGATATTGCTTGTACTTTTTGATATCAGGTGGTGTGAAGACCTACTACATTCTAGCCACGAGTTTGAGATGTTCTTGAGATGGCATATCCAAATTTTGTAAACATCATTTTGAGATGACATATATGTACATACATACTTACAAAATTAAACATACTCTATGTACTTCTATGTATCAAATCAATATTCTATATATTTAGGAATATTATGACCCCTTAATACATCCCCTTAAGACATTCTATTATGACCCTTTTAGACATCCCCTTAATTAACATGTTCCATTATGACCCCTTTAGACATCCCCTTAAGACCCCTTAAGACATCCCCTTAATTAACACGTTCTATTATGACCCCTTTAGACATCCCCTTAAGACGTATTTACCATAACCTTAAGACATCCCCTTAAGACATCCTATTATGACCCTTAAGACATCCCCTTAATTAACACATTCTATTATGACCCCTTTAGACATCCCTTAAGACCCCTTAAGACATCCCCTTAATTAACACGTTCTATTATGACCCCTTTAGACATCCCCTTAAGACATATTATAACCCTTTAAGACATCCCCTTAAGGCGTTCTATTATGACCCTTTTAGACATCCCCTTAATTAACATGTTCTATTATGACCCCTTTAGACATCCCCTTAAGACCCCTTAAGACATCCCCTTAAGACGTTCTATTATGACCCTTTAGACATCCTTAAGACATATTATAACCCCTTAAGACATCCTTAACATGTTCTATTATGACCCCTTTAGACATCCCCTTAAGACCCCTTAAGACATCCCCTTAATTAACACGTTCTATTATGACCCCTTTAGACATCCCCTTAAGAC
>VDFB02097512.1:0-22716 GCA_007258455.2 Sequoia sempervirens
AATATAAGCAAAATTGGCCAAGCATCACAGGAAAAAGGCCCAAATGACCGTGAAAATGTCAAAAGATCCATTTTTCTACGATACACACTAATATGGTGTTTATGGTGGGGAAGAAACAAAATAATATTTCATGAGCACCACTCAGTAGAAGAAGTAATATGTAAAATGGAAAGTTGAATCCTTGAGCTAGTAGTGTCTAGTGTGTATAAATCAAACACCTCAGGAAAAATCTACTCAAATTGGGATGCACAAATATCTTCACAGTGGGAATTGATCCACCCTCCAAATCCAGGAACATGGTTACCAAAACCTAAGCCCAACTAAAAAAATGTAGTATGGATTACACCACCAATGGATGTGGTAAAACATAATTTTGATGGGAACCTCGAGGGAACCTGGTTCATTGGGGGTTGTGTACTGAGGAATTAAAAGGTAGATTATTGGAACCACTCTAAATTACAAGATGGTACAAATAATAAGGCTGAGAACAACATTCTTTCTCATAGAACTAAAATTAAAAAGTAGGCATCGTCAATATATGAATTGAAGGGGATTCTATGATCATAATCAATGCATGCAAGCAGAAAAACTCGATCATTTGGATGTTAAGTGCCATCCTAACCCAAGGTTTCAAAATGTTGTAAGATTTCTATTCCTAGCAGCTCTCGCATTGCTTTAGAGAGGGTAATAAAATAGTGGACATGCTAGTAAATATGGTGTGTGACCTAGTTGATGGGGCATTACAAATTAATCAAACAAATCTGGAAAACTATCCTGCCCTGGCATGCATATCACAATCAGTTTTTAACAAGGGAATTGAGTTCCCAAAATATGTTGCGCAGGTCATGTGTTGCTGAGTTTCGTTGGAATACCTTCCGCCAAGCTGTGTGGGTCCTTGAGTGGGCATATGCTTTTACCTGCAAGGCCTTCATGGTTAAGTCTACACTAGCTGAATTTGCACCGTCTTTATTGTGCCCGCAAGCTTAAATATACGATGTAAAGGGTTGTGGAGACATGTGGTGGCCTCAGATGTCTGGTCATTCCCTTCATCGCCTCGTGTCACACTGGCACAGCTCAGCGAAGTATTCAAGCATCGCAAACAACCCCTAGTGTGTGGTTGGCTATTTCTGTTGTCGAGATGTCACCTTGGGATTTTGTTTTTGCCAGAGGACCGTCTTTCACAGAGGCCCCCTTTTTTCTTAAGCTTTGAAGCTTTCCACCACCCGAAACATACCAGTGGTCTAAGTATGCGGGTTGTGGGATGCTGAGTTCCACCAACAATACCTATCCCTAAACTATGCAGACCCTTGGGTGGGAATTCGCTTCTACCCACGAGCCCTTTATGGTTAAATTCACACTGGTTAATGTCTTTGAATCTCCTTTGAGCCCGGTGGCTTAAACCCAAACCATAAAGCATCGTGGTGACACGTGGTGTCCCCGGGGTTTCTGGTGTTGGTTGGACATTCCAAGTGCCTACCCCCCACGCTAATGCCATGTGTCATATTGGCGCAGCCTGATGACAACCAAAAGTATCACAACCAAGAACATGTGCGATATTAGTTGGTTCCACTAGAAAGTATGTCATAAACAAGTAGATCCCACCTAGGAAGACTTAGTGCCCACGTGGAGGACCCGTGCACTACCAAGAAAAAAGGTTAGTATTGCCTCCTTCCCCAAACAATTACCTCTGCAACATGCCATGTGTTGCATTTGTGCAGACCAGGAAAGTTGCTATATCTTGATAAGAATCGCTTCTATGCATTTGGTTGGGCCTTTTGGAGGGTCCACCGTGTGGTTAAAAAGATGGTGGTTGTAAGGTGCATCGGATCATTTTTGAAGGTCAAAGGCTTGTCTGAGGCAACCCCAACCGCTCGCAAGTATCTAAGTTTTCACTAAAGCTAGTGCTTTGAAATTAATATAGTTAATGCTCTTACTATCCCGACACATAAACATGTGGCGCCATTGCGGCATCTCAAGTGACCTTTCAAACCATGACCTACCTCAAGCTGCACCAACATGAAAAGTGGCAGCATCGACATTGGGCTATGTGCTTCCGAATTAAAAAGAAAAAAATGAAGCATTTTATACAAAAATGACTGATGGGACCTGCATTTAATAGTTTGATCAATTCAATGCCATCACTATCTGGCAATTTTGAGTATGTTCATTCACATGGCTGCATCTTGGCTCAAGATCTGGCAATTTTGAGTATGTTCATTCGCATGAGTGTATCTTGGCTCAAGTTCCATCTATTCACCACCTGTTTAAGGGATTTTTCATTAATAAGAAGGTGGTTGTGTAGTACTTATCCGACAAGTTGACATGTACTAAAATGGGAATAAAGCACTTTGAAGTCACTTCAGCATCTCTCCTAACGGGAAGAAAATCTAGAAAAAATTTCCCCTAGGTGGTTGCGTTGTACTTCAATGGTGAGTTGGCATATACCAAAATGGTAATAAAGTTCTTTCAAGCTGCATCAAGATCTCTCCTAATGGGAATTAAATGTGGAAATAAATTCCCTCTACCTGAAGCGTGGGAGAATGAAGAAGCTTTCTCTATTTAAAGTGGTAGGTTGATACCCTTACTATTCTTCTTTCCTCATAGCTAGTTGGGTTCATGTTGAGAATGGCCACCCCAATATGTCTCACATGTTCATGGTGCCAGATAGCTTTCATAGGTGCTATTACAAATGTGCGCTTAAAGGTAATCATGAAACATCCATAGGAAGGGACTTAAAAGCAGTAAAGATGATACTTGGTGTTGATTTCCTAAGGGAGGCCAAGCATTATAGGGTAAACAAAGATATCACATCATGGTTTGTGGATTTCCTCCTGGATTTAGGAGAGAAAAAGGAGTTGGTGGGGGTTTTAACGATAAAATTGCTCAAAAAACATAATCTAGGTGGGCTCGAGGTTACCATGGAAGTAGCAAGGCTGGGTGTTGGCATCTCAAGGCCTCGAGACATCTAGTGTGTGCATATGGTGGGTGTTGTAGTGGAATGGTTTCCATTCCTTGGGAACTTTCGCACGGTGTCAATAGCACAACATAGAGCTCTAGCACGTATGGGTAGTTGTTTTCTAAAAAAGGTAAACAATTTGTACCCTATGTTAGATCTCCAATGGATTTAGGATTTCGATGCCACCACCCAATGGTATAAATAGTGCATCCAATCCCTTGCATAAAAATTCCCTCTATTTTTCCTACACTTTCTGCTTTGAGGCTTGTGTTTTGTTTTGGCCTCCACTTATTAAACAAATGGTATACGAGGCATTTTGTTGTGTTTTTTTTGGCCCCCTAATGTAAATTTTTTGGAAGAGTTTATGCTATATACATGTAATTTATGAGCTTTCATAATATTAATAATATCTAAAAAAAAATTCTAGAGGAAGATCTCTCAAATAGAGTGAGGGACTTTGATAGGAGGGCCTTATTATTTAAAACAATATCAGTGCACCAAATGAAGCCTAACAATGAGAGCTCTTACCTTTGAGTAGGTATGCACATGATTTATATGTTATCCTAATCTTTGGGCCAAAGATCTTATTTATTAGTTCCAAGTGTTTGGGACTAGCTTGAGAAGCTTTATAAAAAAACTTGATTCGAAGCACTAGCCTTGAAAATGACATTTTTTCCAACTTAGAGAACTTAAGCCTTTGGAACCAAGACACCTATATCTTCTTCTAAATCCAAAACAATATTTGAACCATTAGTAGATAAAGATTTAGCATGCTAGAAGAGAGAAGACAACCTCTCTTCAAGGTCTACCTAGATTTTGTAGAGAGGCTCCATTAGCAAAATGGTTTCCTAGATTGAACTTTGCTCGCTTGAAAACATCAAGAACATCCCCAAGGGCTACTAAAAAACTCTTACAAAGGGCACTACAAGAACAGATAAAATTGGCTACATTTCTATAGCCCTTTAGTATGTGACACATAGTTGGATGACATAGAACCTATTTTGCACTAGTAGAGGAAGCTAAAATATGAAACAAAATTTCATCATTGAACTCACCCAAAAACTCATATTTTTAAGAGCCCAAAAAAATATCTAATGCACCCTCTTTAGTAAAAGCCATGTCCCCATCTACTTCATTGTTCCATGCAGTTCACTGTGTTGTAAAGTAGGAAAAGAGATCCAAGATCCAACAAGTATATTAACTAGGATCAACTTATTTTCACTTTGACTCCACATTCAAACACAAACCAACTAGAGTTTGATGATTGGATTTTTCCCACAAGGGAGCGCCAATATCCTAGGGTTTGGTTCTCTTGATTTGCAAAGAGGAGAGATTTTATGTGTATCTCACGGATTATTTTGTAACTTTTTATGTTGTTTGGTAACAAACCAAACCAAATCCTCACGGATTAGAAATAAATCTCACGGATTATTTTGTAACTTTTTTTTATGTTGTTTGGTAACAAACCAAACCAAATCCTCTATTTTAGGATGATTATTTAGCATATAAAATGGTTCCCTATATTTTAGATCTGTCCACGAAATAGAAGGAGAACCATGAATGAAGGAACATCTATGCGAATTTGGAAAATATGTTATATGCCTTATTCATTATATAAAGGCAATATAATAAAAGAAACACAACAACGTAAGAGGATAGAACTAGGCGTGAGAAGAGTTACGTCAAATATATAACAATGCATAAATGTAATAGCAAAAGGAAGGCTTGAGAATAACACAGGAATAATGTAATAAGAATACAATATTTTTGAAATAAATGTATGTAGTTTGCATTTTGAAGGGATTTTTGTAGCAACACCTTAGAAGATCATTTGCTTGCAGATGGAGAGGAGGGCTCACTCTCTATAAGCATCACAATGATCTTTGTATTTTATTTAGTATGTTGTGTGATTTTATTTCGTCTAATAATTGTTAATCTTTGAATAAACATAGACACTAACTTAATTATTTATTTCAATAATGAATTTGTGATTTATATTTATGTTTTGATAATTATTGTTTTAGAATTTTTATTGCAATAAGTTACTATCACATGCATACAGTTTCTATTGTAGATTGTGGTATCTTAGTGTGCACATTTTCCATAGCGGCCTACACAGTCCCGTAGTAGTTTTTACATTAATACAAAAAATTCATAACAATTCAAAAGAATGCTTTTGTTTTTTAATTCCATTTCATCAATACTCACCTCACTATGTGCAGCCCTTGCGTATATAACCACTACACCTTTCATAAGTTCTCTCAGATTGACACTTAGACCAACCTGAATTTAATTATTAATATTAAATATTTCTTATTTTCACCTATCACTAATCACTCAAACAATCCAAAATGAAATCCTTTGAGTGAGGAAAACGTATAAAATTTTGCGCACGTAGTAAATCTAATGTGTCTGTTTCAAGTTCAACTCATGGGATACTCAACACAGATTACTAAGCCCATCACGTGTTTACACTGGAAAAGTTGTAGCAGTCTTGTCGTGGAATGGATTCATCTCCCCCACCCAAAAAAAAGCGGCTATCATGTTATAAGGACATGAAGACATCCAATTTTTTTAATATTTAAACGAAGTTAAAAGAGAATAAAAAGGCTGTCCAATCATTCTTTCAAAGAGAATAGAAGGGAGTCCAACCTTGACAAGATGCTTTACTGGATGTGAGGCATTCGGTTAGTCAGAATGTAATCGCTCAAATGGGTTTGTAAGACACTCAAAATTGGCACTTGAGACCTTTTCGACGTGAGAATTCAGTCCTCTGGATTAGAGAATTATTAGTTCTTAGAGGCAACACTCTTAATGCAAAGACGATGTGAAACTTCCCCTAAAGTGGATTTGATATGAATCACATGGTACATCTGGGCACAACACGTAGCCTCGGGCTTATCCCAGTAAAACATACAGTCACTCTACTTTTTATAACTGCCATTACTGACCACACTTTTCCTAATCACGGATTCCTCGTAGAAATACTTTTGAAACTTTAGAGTGAGGTAAGGTAGGGCAGTCTTCCGCTCTTGGCTCTTCATGACCTGGGGCCTTGAGCGTGGTTGGTCCCCCTCTCTTACATAACTATAAAGTTCTTAAAATCAGCTTATAAAAAATTAAAAAACTGATATGTTGAAAAACATATGTCATGCAAAAAAAATCTCCTCCATTTGGAAAATAAAATAGGGGCCAACATTATTCTAGCAGCAAGATGAGAGTGGTTGCACTAGCCTAGTGGTAGATCTAGGTAGTAGAAAATATATGCATCACTAGGTCACTTAGGAGCCCATCAATTGCAATGATACATAAGTGAGAGTGGAAATTGGTAGTGATGAGACTGCTTGTGCACTTGTAAGCATTAATCCCCTTCATGGCCAAGGGTGTGCAAGTTCTTCAGGCCCTCATAACTAGGAGTTGAAAAAATTGTGTATTTTTTTTTTAATTTTTGTAAATCCAAAAAATTACTTTAGAGCAACCCTTAATGTAGGCAATGGCACAAACAATACCCATCGATGATACAAAGTGGTGCATGTGACAGAGTATTCTATAGAATTATTAGACAATTCTACAACATTCATTTTAGATAACAAGTACAATTGTGTTGGCTATACGAATCCATATGACTATATGAATTTATGAGTCATAATTTTTTGCAAGTCCTAATAAATGACCGATTTTTTTTACTCCAAACCTACCATATTTTATATTAGTTTACTAGTTTTTAACCTTTTCAAATTCTATTGTGAAGTCTAGTTTGGATCAAATTTCATTTAACAGAAATTATTTCTCAAAAACACTCTCAGATTTAAAAGAGGCTTCTAAATCTAAAGCTCTAATTATATAGTTACGAATACAATGTAAGGGTCAAACAATAGACTCAAGTAACTAAAATTACCTATGAGACCAAAAATAATAATCAACAAGAGAGTAGCAAGAAATGAATATTAGATTATTCAATACATACAAGCTGCTACAAGATATAAATGACATAAGATACATAATACAGAAAAGAAACCTTGCTTATATATCCAAGGTGAAAGATATGGCAACATGACACAAGAAATAAATAAATAAAAGTATTTTAAGTAAGCCTAATGAAGTGTCATTAGGACCTAGATTGAATTAATTAAATAATATATTGTGTACACAGGCACACATAGGTCTATTCCTCGAAAATACAAAAACTTAAAATCGGCAAGTGGAAGTAAATGTAAATAAGTTGAAAGAATAGAAGTTATATATTAGCTTCTTTCAATGCATATTAAAATGCAAATGCTAGTGAATATGGTAAGCAAAGGACAGAATGCGAATAATGTAAAAGGAGACTTTAAACTGTCAGCCAGACTGAATATATAATAATTCGTGATATAAAAGTATTTAGTTCTTAACTTTGTAAGTTTTCAAGAACAAACATACAGTTTCCAATATTCTATTTAATCTTTCGATATCATTACAGTAGAAGTTGGGGGCCGTGTTCACATGGGCGAGTAGACATATCGACTTTAAAAAAAGTCATATCCATATTTCTTCAACCAATCACTTAATGCTCTCTCATTTCTAAATTTTTGCTGAGTGAATGGCCTGCAAGAAGCATTCGATTCTTCAAATCTTGTTTGGCGAGTACCCAAGGAAACTGAAATCTCCCTTTTTACTTGTTGAACCTTCTCAAATATAATTTATGTAATCTATATGCATGGTTAGCACGTAGTTACAATACTTTTCTTTCATGGCCGCCATTAGGGTTTAGATGTGTTGATTTGAATCTTGGGTTGAAGGAGACTTTTACAAGTCATCAATGGGGAGAGGGAAGGTTCAGATGAAAAAGATAGAGAATAGGATCAACAGACAAGTTACATTCTGTAAGAGAAAAAATGGGCTGTTGAAGAAGGCCTGCGAGCTGTCGGTGCTGTGTGATGCAGAGGTGGCTCTCATCATCTTCTCCGACGATGGGAAACTCTATGAATTCTCCAATACAAGGTACACGACTATGTACTACTATAGTTCATTCATTCTATATCTGTAATGAAACAATCTTGTATTTTATTATTAGGTAGTTCATGTATTTAGATTCACTTATTTTCAAATGTTTATGATTGCAAGTATTGTAGATTACTTCCATGCTTGGGATCTAGTCATCTAGATGTAAATCGTGTAGATGTTTCAGTTTATTGAAGAAGAAGTGATTCTGTTATAAAAAGGGTTATCGTCCCATCAGGAAGCATACACCACAAGTTGGCTTTTTACACAAATTAATGAGAAACCCATGATAGCTTTTCCATGGGATACAGATCATGTTTCCTAAGTAGAAAGGAAATCAATGTGAATGCTAACGATATATTATACAGATAACGTCTTATTCTATGTTGATTCTTGTTTGAACATACTGTAGCAAATCACTGCTGTACATGCCAGTCATCTTTCAAACATTCGTCTTAGTGGAATATATCTCTAAATCTTGGTGAGCCACAAACATATGAAACACTAATTGAGGTAATATAACTTGAAAAGAGCGCAATAATTTTTAATTCTTTAGGTGTACTTGAGTGCACTTTTGGGACAAAGAATCATATAGTTCCTTCCCAAAAGAGGAAACCCTTTAAGATTAGGGTACAAAAAAATGTGAGCAGTAAATGGAAGGGAGTTGTCCCCTTTCCTAATCATGGATTGGGAATGTGAAAATGTTTAGGGAGGGAATTAAGTGGGTGATTAAGATTAGGATTAGAGGAACAAGGAAGAGTTGCAGGATGTGACATGGAAGGGGAGAATTCAATAAATAAAATTTATTTATTTAATTTATGAAAGGAAGATAAGGTAGGGTAGATAAATAAATAATTATTTACCTTAATCTAAAACTTAGGAAAATAGAAGAAAGTAAGGAGTATTAATTAAATAAATATTACTTTAATTAATTAATGTATTATGGTAAAATTTGCATCTCATATTAAAAAAATGATAAATAATTATCATTTTTTCATTCATCAAAATTAACATTAAATTGTTTATTTCATTTATGTGAAAAAATTAGCCCTGTCTATCTTTATATGTAATAAAAAATTACACAAATCTACTCTTAATAATAGTGGAGATAAGAGTCCTTTCTGCCCTCTCTTCTCTGAAAAAACACTGCTAAATACTTCTTTCCTACACAATCAGAACCCTATTATATAATTATCAAAAATATATCATGATATATATCTATATCTATGTCCATATAATTAATAAATATATATAAGAAACTGGTGTTCCTTTGGTGTCTTTAAATTCTCTTAAAAGTAATTTTGTTAAGCAGCTTATATCTATTCTCAAACTTTGCTATCTAATTTTTCTTACCGGTAGGTTCATATCAATTTTTAAGTTTCTCTTTTATCTTTTCGATCTTGTTACTTATTATCTTAGGTAATTTTCTACCATCTGTTATTCATGGAGATTTTTCTCTTCGATCTTGAAGGCTTTTTAACTTTGTAAAATTTCTCCTTCTACCGCCACTATGACTTTCACGGCGTTTTCAGTTGACAGTTTTTCCACATATACTTTTACCACATATTAAAAACATTCAAACATAATCTATCAATTATTAGATATTTTCTCTGAACATTATGGTTTATTAGTCTTTTGAAGTTAGTCAATTTAAGTTTTGATATTTGCAATATAATTTGTTAATTATATTATGTAATCTCCTATTAAAAATATACTTTTAAATTTATTTTTATCACATGTAATTTCTTAAGCATCCTTCTTAACTTGATTATCAGAATTTTTGTATTCTACTATTTCTTCTTTAATAAATTAATTTAATTTATTTTTTTTTAAAAATATGTATTTAAATTTTTTATATTTTACATTTTTTCTTTAAAATAATATAACTTTTATTAAAAAATAATATAACTTTTATTAAAAAATAATTTTATATTAATTATTATCTCTATATTTAGAGAGAAAAATGAGTAGTTATTGTATAAAGCAAGCACAAGTAAGAAAAAAAGATAAACAAGTCAACATAAACCATAAGATTTAAGTTTGTAATTCATGAGTGACCTCAAATTGTTAAATATCAATAGTGTTCTTAACATACATCTCAAACTAGTGATGTGTCTTATATAATTAGGGCATGGATGATTCCTTAATGGTCCATAAAAAATATTCTTTATATAAACGAAATTTTATTTTGTGTGATGTATTATTATATAAAGTAATAATTTAAAAGCAAGATATTAAAAATACGATAATTTATTGCAAATTTAAATATATGAAATAAAATTTGATATTTAATTATTTAATTATATTTGATAATATCTATATAAAATTGACTTATTTTGTGTAAATATG
Organism: Sequoia sempervirens; assembly: GCA_007258455.2. Taxonomy (NCBI): domain Eukaryota; kingdom Viridiplantae; phylum Streptophyta; class Pinopsida; order Cupressales; family Cupressaceae; genus Sequoia; species Sequoia sempervirens. The sequence continues at coordinate 10,286 of VDFB02097512.1, forward strand.
AAGGATGGGGTAAATTTAGTATTTGAAGAAATTATATTTTATAATTTGTTAAGTGACTATTTTGTGTCTTTGGTATGAAGAGGAAATAGAAAGTTAACAATAAAATATAATTAGATGAATATCACTAGGTCTTATAGATTAAATGTAGTATACTATTTATTAATTTATTAGTGAATTTATTTAGGATTGACATTTAATTATAATATGACTAGTATAGATATCTTAAATTTACATAAAAGATGCAAACATATATTAGTTTTGAAGCTCTTAATTAATGTGTTTTATTTTATTTTTAAAAAATATATTATATATTATTATGATTTTATTTATTTATTAATAAAGATTTTTTCTTAATATTTTTAATTAGTTGTGATTTTTTTGTGAACACAATCATATCATTATGTTTCAAATTTTCTCCTATTAGATTTTACACCTATTGACATAATTATCTTAACAAATTCTATAACTTATTAATAATATATACTCCTAAATGCAAAATAATTGATGGAAAAGGCCCCTAAACAAAGAGTGGTTGAGTTTCCACTAGAAAATTTTGAATATAGCTCCATCTATGAAAAATATCTCTTTGTGACATTTAAAAACCATATTGGATCTACCAAAATTTCAATATTAAGAGAACAAAATCACATCAGATTGTGTTGGTGAACCTTGTTACTTTCTTCTCCTCTGTCATTCCCTTTCCATTCCCAAACCCTATCCATTGCACAATCGGATAGAACATTATCTCATATGCCAACTACAACACCCTCAACTAGAGGTAGGATTTCTAAAAGAAAGAAAACCTAGGATGGAATAGTTGATAGGATCCAATCTAGATTGGATAAAAACATTAGATCGAGAAGAGGCTACTCTCCTAGAGAGAAATGAGAGTCCTATCATGGAATGTTAGGGGCTAACCCTTAACAAAGGATTGAAAAAGCATCAGTTAGAGTTTAGTGAAGGAAATATCATTAGGTTGCAAGGAACAAAATTCACTGATGATCAAGTGCAAGGAGTCCTCAACAAATGGAAGAAATGCCCATTCTTACATTCTCAAGCACAAGGAGCCTTAGGAGGCTTAGCTATGTTATGGAATGACAGGAATACCCAACTTGAACTAATACTCTCAAAGAAACACTAAATTCTCATGAAGGTAACTTCCTTTGACCTACACTTTTGGTTGTTTAATATTTATGTGCCCACATCAATGGTCAAGAAAAAGTTCCTCTCGGATGCCATATCCCCCATCTTATCAAACCTAAGACAAGAAAAAGTTCTTTTGGGGGGTGATTGCAATGCAATTTTGCACCATGATGAAAAAAAGGGAGCATAATCCCCCCAAAAATGATCTATCAGATTGATCTTCCCAAAATGGTACATTGACATGGAGAAATAGTAAAAAAGAGTTTTGCTTAATTGCAGAACGATTAGATAGATTCCTAATTTCTATAGAATGGTCGATGAAATAGATCCTTTTGAGTCATCTATCCTTTCAATCTTTGGTTCAGATCACTTCCCCATACAATTGGTCTTAGCTTCACAAACAATGCATCCTAAGTTGAATCCTTCAAGTTCCAGGAAATGTGGTTCAAAGACCCCCATTTCCTACCTCAAATTTTGTAGTGGTGGGAAAATTAACCCTTTATTGCCACCTCCAAAATGTTTCAGTTATAATTTTTTATCACACATCAAACATAATATAAAATCTTGGAATGAGCAACACTTCAAGAATATTTTTTGCAGAAAATAACACTACAAACCTAGCTTGATGAGATCAATGATCATATCATTAGAAGTATTATGAACAACTCCACTTTCAACCTGCATAGAAAACTACAATCAAAACTAGAAGAAACTCTAACAAGAGAAGAAATATACTGGAGGAAAAAATCTAGAGAGCTATGGCTCAAAGAAGGGGATAAAATCAATAAATTCTTCCATTTATTATCAAAATCCAGACAAAAAAAAACACTATATTCAAAATCAGCTCCCCCTCAGGTAGCAACTTGAAGGAAAAAAAATCCATTAGTTCAGAAGTAATCTGCTTCTTCACAAACTGACAAAGTGAGCCACCTGAATGAACTACACATGCAAAAAATATCATCTCATATGATTTCATCCAACATATTCCCTTGTTGATCCCTAAGGAAGATAACGACCTCTTGCTGAAACCTTTTACATTATAAGAAGTAAAAGAAGTGGTCTTCTTTATGTCACCAGACAAAGCCCTAGGCCTAGATGGGTTTACTGCCATGTTCTTCCAAAAAGGATGGGAGTTCACATGGTGTGAAATTATGTTATCTTTAGAGGAATCAAGGAGAAATGGCAAGATGTTAAAGGAACTGAACATAAAATTCTTAGTGTTAATCCCTAAAAAACATAATCCCTCTACCTGCTAATTTTAGGCCCATATCTTTGTGCAACAACATTTACATTTTTTTTCCAAAGCAATCACTATGAGACTTGCCAAGATCATTCTAGGAATTATCTTAGATGAACAAGGAGGCTTTGTCCCATGCAAGGATATAGCTGAAGTGGCCTTAATAGCCCATGAAACACTAAATTCCATCAAGGAAGGAAAAATCCCATCAATGATTATCAAACTTGACATTTTGAAGGCCTATGACAGGTTAAATTGGGATTTCCTCTTACAAGTGCTAAAAACTTCAGCTTTTCACATAAATGGTGCTGGAGGGATAGTTCATTTATATCACAGACCTATTTTTTAATCTTGGTAAATGGCATCCCAACTGGCTTCTTCAATTCCTCACAAGGCGTTAGACAAGGTGATCCTTTATCGCCCTTCGTTTTCATTTTAATGGAAAAATTGCTGAGTTGGGCAAGAGCTCAAGGTGCTTGGCAAGGTATAGACATTCCAAACTCACACATCAATATAGCCCACTCACTATTTGCAAATGATATACTCTTATTTTCCAAATCTACTGTCCAAGAAGCAAGAGGCATTAGAAAGGTTTTATACAATTATTGTAGGGCTTCAGGTCAAAAAATAAATGAAAAAAGATCAATTATTTTCTTTCTAAATACCTTACCAATAGTGTCAACACGTATCCTATCTATTCTTGATTTCAAATCTGATGAATTGCCAAGCGAATACTTGGGTATTCCATTCTTTTTAGGGCCAAACAAGCTTGATTTTTGGAACAAAATTGTGACCCAAATTCAAAATAGAATAGCATCATGGAAAGGAAGATGACTAACAATCGTAGGAAAGCTCACACTAACTAGAGTAGTCCTCTCAACTATCCCTAATTATGTTATGTTAGTTCTTAAGCTACCAAAATTAGTGCAAGTGAATATATAGAGCAATGCATCAAAAAGTTTCTCTAGCATGGGAATCTTGACAATAAGGAAAAGAGTAAGACACCATTAGTTTCGTGGAATAAAATCTTTAAAGAAAAAAAATATGGAGGAGCTGGATTAAATAACCTAGAGTGTGAGGTGCCTACCCTAAATGCACAGAAAATAGTAAAGCCAAAACACTGATCCTAGATTTGAATATGTCCATACAATTGAACAATAAATAAACGGTCATCCCGAATGCAAATAAATCATGGATCACGCAAATATATATATTTATCAGTGATAGTAACTAGGATTTGTAAGCCTCTCAGAAACACAAATAATATTCAGATAATATTTAGAATCGAGTCCATGAATCACAATGAAATACTGATTGAAAACCAATTGGCACGGATGAAACATATGAGATACATCAACAATATCATTCAAAATTCAATATCGCTAGGATCAGATTAATAGCAGTTGATTGAGGAGATCACACGATAAGGAATATCGTTACTTTCTTACACAGTCACAGAACCTCCGGATTGCCCAAGAATGTAGACATGCAAGGAAGAGTTTGCTTCAGAATCTCTGAATCTCAAGCGGTTGCAATGCAAGTGCCCGCCTTAGACTGAGTCGAGTTGCGCAGAATGGAATCGCTGTCATACTGTTCTCCCACTGGCTTGGCACTAGCATCACTCCCGATGGTCACGAAAATGCAACTCAGAAAGTCCCCTGAGTTGATGAATGGTTATCCGCATTCCATCGATATTTCTAGAACTTGATGTCTTCAGAATAGTGATCCTATAGAGAGCTTCTGACGCGATCTCTCTCTTAATTCCACGCTGGAATATATCTCCTTGACGACTGGTAATTATACTACCGATTCACAATGGAGTTCGCTCTATGGAATGTCAAAGTTAGCCTGGAAATGGCCCGACCTCCTAGATCTAGTGATGGACTCTCCGCCACAATAATGCTCAGACCAGTATTTCCTCACTGCTAATGATATTGTCATGTGTATTGAAAGTTCAGCCCAAGCATCTAGGGACCTGTGAGATATGGGAATAGGATAGGAAATCACGATCTAGATGACTGACATGAGACTACATCCCCGAAATCCCGAAAGCTATGCTCCAATTCCAAAATCCTAATCCATGCCTTCATAGTTTAAACATGTCGATATAAATAGGAAGCAATAATGCCTTCTCAAATCAAGTTGGCCAAAAAGAATTTATTTAAATTTAAATATTATTTAACAATAATTTAAATTATTTATTAATTATTTAATATTATATTATTATTATTTAATATTATTTTGAATTAGCATTTAAAAATGCTTTTTCCCACCAGCTGGAACTAGGTCCCAAATTGGGGACATAACAGTCCTTCCATCTCAAAAATTGCTTGTCCTCAAGCAATTCACACTTGTATACTAGGATCCCATATCAATCTAAAATTCACTGCTCCACCATTTTATTGGGCTACTTTGATGAAACCATCACAAGCATCATTTCCCTTCTGCAACATCTCGTGAGGCACTTGTTTGATCGTACAAATCTTGATGTCATCATTTTCTTCCAAGATGCTCTGTTGAAGAATACCACTATACTGAAGATAATTGATGCTGACTTGGCGGACCCTTATTTAGAAGATAATTGATTTGAAGAAGATCCTTGTTTTTTCCAGTGTGGCTATTCTTAGCTTGTTGTTTTGTTTTAAAGTAGATTTCTTTTAAAGCCTTGTTTTTTCTACTTTCTACAGTTTAAGCATGTTGTTCATGCTAAGTTTAGGTGATGCTTTTTTTTTTTTCCTTCCTTGTATCAGACTCTTTATATTATCTACTTTGTATTTTCATTTTCTGCTGCTGTAATAAGAGAATAGTTATGTTTTTCAAAACATAACACATTATTATATTTCTGATAAAAATAGAGCACTCTATTTTTTTATGAATTCTTGGTATGGTTAATATAGTTTTTTAATGTTAATTGATATTCAATTGCAGCCGTATGTAATTGTCTTGTTTCATTTGTTTTCTATTTGAGTTTATCAGCTGGCTGTGGGAAACAGGGGATTCAATTTTGAATCTACATTTGGTATCAGAGTAGGTATTTTGTTTTGGGTTTAAGATCTAGTTGTTCAAATTTCGCCAAAGATTATCATGTCGAATTCTAACAGCTTGCCCATTCCAGAATTTGATGGAAATGAGTATGATTATTGGTGTATAAAAATGATGACATTTTTAATAGGAAAAGATTTGTGGGAGATTGTTGAATCAGGTTACCAGGAGCCAGCTGATTGGAATGCCCTCCCAGTCAATGAAAGAACAACCAGGAAGGAGGCTAAGAAGAAGAATTTTCAAGCATTGTTTCATATTCAAATAGCTCTAGACAAGAGTCTATTTCCAAGAATTGCAGGTGCAAAGACAGCTGAGGATGCCTGGAAGACTCTAAAAGAAGCTTACCAAGGCAGTGATCAAGTCCAAGTTGTTAAGTTACAGACATTGAAGAGAGAATTTGAGAATTTAAAGATGCAAGAAGGAGAAAGTGTGAGTGAGTATTGTGTCAGAGTAAAAGATGTGGTCAATAAGATGGCTACACTTGGAGAAACTGTGAACACAGAGGTTCTGATAAAAAAGGTGTTGAGATCTCTCACACCAAGATGGAATCACGTCGCCATAATAATGGAAGAAAGTAAGGATTTGACAACCCTTCAATTCGATCACCTTGTTGGATCTTTGATCTCACATGAAGAAAGATTAAAAGATTATTTTGGAGAAAGTGTTGAGAAAGCCTTTTCCTCCAAAGTACAAATCACAAAGAATGATGATGGCAGCAGTAGTAGCAAAAGCAATCAAAGCCAAGGTAAAGGTCAAAATCAGAATAATTCAAGAGGTAGAGGCAGAGGTTTTTCAAGAGGAAGAGGTGGTTCAAGAGGCAGAGGTAGAGGAAGATTTGATAAAAGGAATGTTCAATGTTACCATTGTAATAGGTATGGACATTTTGAAAGAGAATGTAGACTAAAAGAAGGTAAAAATGTTAATTATGCTCAAGAAAGTTATGAAAATCCTCTAGATAATTTATTCTTATCTTATTCTAAAAGTGAAAATACTAGTAAAGATGTTTGGTACCTAGATTCTGGATGCTCTAACCATATGTCAGGAAATGGGAAGTTGTTTTCAACAAAGGATGAAAGTTTCAAGTCAAAGATTCAGCTCGGTGATGATAAATCATTGGTGGTCGCTGCAAAAGGTGCCATGGAGGTCCACACAAAAGAAGGTATGAAGAGTGTTAAAGATATTTATTACACTCCTGAGTTAAAACATAATTTGTTAAGTGTTGGACAATTATGTGAGAAGAACTATAGAGTTGTCTTTGAAAATAAGAAATGTACAATTTTTGATAAGAGTCAGGGAAACAGAGTAGTCACAGTTGTTCCTATGACAAAAAATAGGATGTTCCCATTGAGATTTGGTGAACATAACAGCAGCCTTGCCAATATGGCATTTGAGGATACAAGTTGGCTATGGCATCTAAGGTATGGCCATTTAAACTTTCACAGTTTGAAGCTTTTGACCTCACAAGCGTTAGTTTCTGGTTTGCCCAAGGTTGAAGAGCACAAGGAGGTTTGTGAAGGATGTGCTAAAGGAAAGCATGCAAGGAAAAGTTTCCAAAAGGCACGGCATGGAGGGCCCATTACCCCCTTCAACTTGTTCATTCAGATATCTGTGGACCTATGCAAACAAAGAGTTTGGGTAAGTCATCATATTTTATCACTTTTATTGATGATTACTCACGAAAATGTTGGGTGTATTTTTTGAAGACTAAGGATGAAGCCCTTGATACATTCAAGAGGTTTAAAGCACTTGTGGAGAATGAGAAAGGGTGCAAAATCAAATGTTTAAGGACTGATCATGGAGGAGAATTTTGTTCAAGAGCCTTTCAAGATTATTGTGATATGAATGGCATCAAGAGGCAGCTCACCACTCCATACACACCTCAACAGAATGGGGTAGCTGAAAGGAAAAACCGCACTGTGGTAGAAATGGCAAGGAGCATGTTACAAACCAAGGGATTGAGTAACTCTTATTGGGGAGATGCAGTTGCTACAGCAGTGTATATTCTCAATCGAAGTCCCACTAGTGCACTTGAGAAGATGACTCCTTATGAAGCATGGTATGAGAAAAGGCCTAATGTTAATCATTTTAGAGTTTTTGGTTGTTTAGCTTATGTTCATGTACCTGATCAGAATAGACAAAAGTTAGATGCAAAAAGTGAGTCATGTATTTTTGTTGGGTATAGTGAGGAAAGCAAAGCTTACAGGTTATATAATCCTCTCACTAATAAGCTTATTGTTTCAAGAGATGTGATTTTTGATGAAGGGGGAGTTTATGGTCATCAAAAAGGCCAAATGGAGAAGTCAAAATCTGTTTTGAATGATGATATTGATCATGAGCAGCCCACTAATGTTGCTGTCCCAATTGCTATAAATCCACCAAGCAGCCCCTCATCTAATTCTTCAAGTCCATCTTCAACTCCAAGTTCTAGAAGGAAGGTAAAAAGTTTGAGTGATATTTATCAAAGGAGTGCCAATCAAGCACATGAAGAAAATCCAATAGGTGAGACAGTTAATTTTGCTTTATTTACCAAGGCTGATTTTGAACCATCATGTTTTGAAGAAGCATGTACTAATGAGGTTTGGATGCAAGCAATGCAAGAAGAGATGGATTCCATTCATAGGAATGATACTTGGGAGCTTACAGAGCTTCCACATGACAAGAAGAAGATTGGCACCAAATGGATCTACAAGACTAAGCATAACAGTGATGGAAGTGTTGAAAGGCATAAGGCAAGATTAGTTGCTAAAGGCTTCACACAGAAGTATGGGATTGACTATGAAGAGACGTTTGCACCAGTTGCAAGACAAGAGACCATTAGAATGTTGATTTCATTAGCAGCTCAAAAGAATTGGAGCATACAACATATGGATGTGAAAAGTGCCTTCTTGAATGGGTACTTAGAAGAGGAAGTATATGTGGAACAGCCACAAGGTTTTCAAGTGGAAGGAAAAGAGAATCATGTCTACAAATTGAAGAAGGCTTTGTATGGCCTCAAGCAAGCACCAAGGGCATGGTATGCAAGAATTGATGGATACTTTCAGGAGAATGGCTTCAAGAGAAGTAAGAGTGAACCTACCCTTTACTACAAACAAGAAGGTAATGATATTCTTATTATAAGTTTGTATGTTGATGATTTGTTGTATATGGGTAGCAGTTCTAAGATGAAAGATGAGTTCAAAATTGCTATGATGAAAGAATTTGAAATGAAAGATCTTGGTCTCATGAAATATTTTTTAGGAATGGAGGTTTATCAATGTAAAAATGAAATTTTCATTTGCCAAACCAAATATGCAAAAGATATGTTGAAGAAGTTTGACATGGTTGATTGTAAACCATACTCCACTCCAAGTGCTCATGGAGTTGTGTTGAGTAGGAATGATGGTGCTGAATTAGTTGATGAGACTGCTTACAGAAGTATTATTGGGAGTTTGATGTTTCTAACCCACACAAGGCCTGATATTGCATATTCAGTTTCACTTGTTTCAAGGTATATGACAAATCCATCAGAAATACACATGAAGGCAGCTAAAAGAATTTTGAGGTATGTGAAAGGTACTCTAAATTATGGTATTCATTACTACTCTTCTAAAAGATTCAATCTTGTTGGCTTTAGTGATTCAAATTGGGGAGGTAGTATGGATGATCATAAGTCTACATCTGGAAATTATTTCTTCTTTGGTACTGGTTTGATTACTTGGAGTTCCAAAAAACAAAGCATGGTTGCTTTCTCATCCACAGAAGTAGAGTATGTTGCAGTTACCTCAGTAGGTACACAAGCTCTTTGGCTTAGAAAAGTTTTAGAAGAAATTGGAGAGAAGCAAATTCAGCCTACAGTGGTTTATTGTGACAATGTAAGTGCCATCAAGTTAGCAAAGAATCCGGTTCATCACAGTAGAACAAAGCATTTTGATTTGAAGTATCACTTCATCCGTGATTTAGTACAAAAGAAGGAAGTTGAATTGAAACACATCAGCACTCATGATCAGTTAGCAGACATCTTCACCAAAGTAGTTGCAAGAGATCAGTTTCTGTTACTTTGTGATCAGATCGTGAGCCCTCTCAGCATCAAGGGGGAGTATGAAGATAATTGATGTTGACTTGGCAGACCCTTATTTAGAAGAGAATTGATTTGAAGAAGATCCTTGTTTTTTCCAGCGTGGCTATTCTTAGCTCGTTGTTTTGTTTTAAAGTAGATTTCTTTTAAAGCCTTGTTTTTTCTACTTTCTGCAGTTTAAGCATGTTTTTCATGCTAAGTTTAGGTGATGCTTTGTTTTTTTCTTCCTTGTATCAGACTCTTTATATTATCTACTTTGTATTTTCATTTTCTGCTGCTGTAATAAGAGAACAGTTATGTTTTTCAAACAGTAATGTGATTATTAATAACCGGATAAAAAATAGAGCAATTTCTATTTTTATGAATTCTTTGTATGATTAATATAGGTTTTTAATGATAATTATATCGAAGAAGGGTCAGAAGTGGTCATTCTAGTTTCCATTTGTTTTCTATTTGGAGTTAATCAACCTGTTGTGAGAAACCGTGGATTCAATTTTGGAATCTACATATGCAACCTCGAGGTGAGATAATTATCTCTCATCCAAACTCCATCAATGATCCAATCAATCCTAGAACAAGGGAGTGTAAACGTTTCTTGGCCCTCCTCCCTATAATCAGAGTGCATAATCACAGGATTTCCTTGATAGACCTACAATGCTTGGGTTTGGGATGGTGCAACTTGGACAATACTATCTTTTTTCATAGAGGTGTCCTCCTGTTGGTCAGCTCGAAACTTTGATCCTTCTTTTTGCTTTGTTATCATCATATCTTCCTTGATCCCCTCATGCATAGCAGAAATCTTCTCCGCTTCAGGCTCCACTTCAGCATCTTCAAGGGACTCAATCACTTCTACAACTTCCTCCTTTTTTGCAATTGCCTTGGACTCTTGTTGTTGTGAGACTGATTCATCTAGCTTCGGCCCTTTAATTTCTTCCTTGGTAGTTTTTGAATCTTCCTCTTCTTTCTTCTTTCGCCTTATGTTGTCATAAAGTCCCTTTTTGTGGGGGTAGTGGGACTCAAGTGCCTTCAAGTAATTATCAAGGGGAATACAAGTAATTATCAAGGGGAATACAAGCCTTTGCATGATCCGATAAACTTTGGTATTGGTCCAACATTATGGGGGCTTGAGATGTGTATTATTCTATCTTTTTTCCTGCTTTCAGCAATAGCTATTGGACAGGGTCTATGTCCTCCACCCTGGGTAAGAATTCAGGTAAGCTACATCCCCAATCCATGTTATTTCTCCTCTCCAATGTAGATCTGCATGCATCTAAAAGAAATTAGACCCGCAGGCTAGCAAGATTCAGACTTTGATACCACTGTGAGGTAACTACCCTAAATGCACATAAAATAGTAAAGCCAAAACACTGATCCCATATTTGAATATGGAAATGCAACTGAATAGTCAGTAAACGGTCATCCAAAATGCAAATAAATCATGGATCGCCCAATATATATATATATATATAGTAACCGGGATTTGTAAGCCTCTTAGAAACATAAATAATATTTAGATAATATTTAGAATCAAGTCCTTCATGAATCATAATGAAATACTGATTGAAAACCAATTGGCATGGATGAAACATATGAGATACATCAACAATATCATTTAGAATCCATTATCGCTAGGATCATATTAATAACAGTTGATTGAGGAGATCACACGATAACGAATATCCTTACTTTCTTACACAGTCGCAAAATCTCTGGATTACCTAGGAATGTCAATGTGCAAGGAAGAGTTCGCTTCAGAATCTTAGAATATCAAATGGTTGCAATGCAAGTGCCCGCCTTAGACTGAGTTGGGTTGCCCAGAGTGGAATCATTGTCATACTGTGCTCCCATTGGCTTGGCGCTAGCATTGCTCCCAATGGTCACAGATATACAACTTGAAAAGTCCCCTGAGTCGATGAATGGTGATCCGCGTCCCATCGATATTTCCAAAACTTGATGTCTTCAGAATAGTGATCCTATAGAGAGCTTCTGACATGATCTCTCTCTTAATTCCACCTAGGAATATATCTCCTCGACGGATGGTAATTATACTGCCGATTCACAATGGAGTTCACGCTATGGAATGTCAAAACCGGCCTGGAAATCGCCTGACCTCTTGGATCTGGTGATGGACTCTCCACCACAATATTGCTCAGACCAGTAGTGCCTCGCTGCCAATGATATTGTTGTGTGTATTGAAAGTTCGGCCCAAGCGTCTAGGGACCTATGAGATATGGGAATGGGACAGGAAATCATGATCTGGACGACTGACAGGAGACTACGTCCCTGAAAGCCCAGAAGCTATGACCCAATTCCAGAATCCTGATCCATGCCTTCATAGTTGAAACATGCTGATATAAAGTGTTTCACAATTCTTCAAATCGAGTCAAGCAGAGAATTTATTTAAATTTAAATGTTATTTAACAATAATTTAAATTTATTATTAATTATTTAGTAATCATTTAATATTATTTTGAATTAGCATTAAAATATTTTCCCACCAGCCTAACTAGATCCCCCAAATTGGGGACATGACATGTAGGCAAGGAACTCAGCCCCTTGGGGCCAAACTAATGGAACATTTTTGGAAAACCTATTTCCAAACGGTCCAGAATCATGTAAAGCAAATACATAGACTTTGCAATTCCTAAACATATATTTATGTTTGAAAATCCACCTAAGGGCTCTAAAATGTGGAATTTTATCATAACCTGCAGAGAAGTTATCATTGCACATTTAACTTGGTCTATATATAATGGAGAAAAAACACTATTTTGGGAAGACTCTTGGAATGGCTTCCCACCAATGTCCAAAATGGAAGGATTAGAAGAAGAAAGAATATACTTGAAGCACCACTAGGGTGTAAAAATAAAAGACTACCTTAAGCTAGAAGAGAACCTTCTTTCAAATGCAAAATGGAAAAATTTTGGTGGTTGCAATTTTCAAGCAAACCAAAAG